>JAQMYI010000007.1:2397649-2410167 GCA_030014275.1 Clariallabes melas | reverse complement strand
TGTGTGTGTGTGTGTGTGTGTGTGTAGGGGGGGGATTTTCTCATGTAGCGGGCTAATGTAAGACGTCTGGGCCGGGTTGGTGCATATGGGCGCAGCATGCTTGTAAAGCGCTGCATCTTTTCTCCCCGCCGAAACCGCCGCGCCGTCCCATCCCATCCCACCCCCACAAATCCCTCCACGTCCTTTTGTTTATTACAGCCTACAGTGGTCTAATCAGGCTGTTTTTGTTAATCTTTTTTTATTTCCTCACTCCTCAAAGTGAAGCCTCGACTGGAATGTTTAAAACACAGGGACAAGCAGGAGTACAAAGAATGTGATAATAGGGATGTTGGACTGGAGCTGGAGGAAGCCTAAAGCCACTGGGTTAAATGTCAAGGTCAGGCAGGAAGGTAGGGGGCGGATTTAGCGGTGGAAACCAGTTTTCAGAGGCTGCAATTGTGGGATACTCATTTTCATCATGTGTGTTTTTTTTTATATATATATTTTTTCTTCCTGTGTCATGATAATTACATTTGCCTCCATGTCGCTTTCTGTTTTTTTGTTTTGTTTTTTACAGCTATCTTCCCTGGTTTGAGAATTACTACAAGCTGCTAAACACCCTCGCAGATCACTTAACAAAACACCAGGTACGTTTTACGAACTACAACAGCGATGCACGTCCTGTACTGTATAGCGGGGAGGAAATCTTATTCCTGTTATGTAACTACAGTCTGCACGAGACGGTGTCGGTTTCTCACGTTTGCACCGCGAAACGTTAACGAGGACTCTTGAAACACGGCACGCTCTCGTGTGTTCCTGTGCCCGGACCCTATTTTACCGAGCGAGCCTCCTCACGTCACCGACGCCTGCCAGCGACGGGGAAGGAGAAGAGAGAGAGAGAGAGAAAAAAAAGAAAGAAAGAAACGACCCTCCGTCACTCTATTAGGCGAGAAATCCAAACTCACGAGTGTGCAGACAGGAGAAGGTTTAGTCCCAGCCCAGTTAGTCAGGCGGAGCCGGTTGGCAATCGCTCGCCTGTTTTGCTTTGCTGCGTTGTTGACATTTAACAGACCAAACATGGAACAGGAAGTCGGCCCTTCGCAAATTACTGGAAAACAAATCTCTGGGAAATGCACTGCGTCCAAAAAAACTTTTTCTTTCCCCAAAATATACAGGGATGACAAAAAAAAACATAACAGAATGAGACAGATATGGTGGATGAGGAGTTTTGGAAAATGTAAAGAGGAGGGAAATATGCAGCGTAAATATGATTTCTTTTGTAAAATAAATAAATGTAAAGAAAAAACAAAAAGAGAACATGGAGAAAGTGTCATGTCATGGTGTTACACTCAGCAGTGCTACTGCAGGAATGCGTAAACATCTCACACACACGCTGAAGGGCCGACGTGAAGAACCGAGAATCTTACACGTCCGTGTCATTCACCCTGTGTGTATATAAATATAGAAATGATTACGATTGCCTGGTACAAGTTTACTGCAGATTTTGCTTTCAAGTCATCTCTTAAAACAAAAAAAACCCCTTTTTTAAAAAAAATTGCAATTCTTAATAACGATAAAAACCAGCACCACACAGTTATAGCTAAAGCGCTGTGCTAAATAAATCTGAAGCTCCAGAGACCCGGAGTGACAGCGCACACTAACACATGAAGCTCATGTCGCTTGACGAGGACAGACAAGAGCGTCGATGCATTGAGGCCAGAGGAAATGAACTGTTACCCCAGGCTGTTTTACTGACCGCACGTGCGAGCGTCCCGGCTCTCTCTCTCTCTCTCTCTCTGTCTCTCTCTCTCGAGAAGCCTTCGCACCGCGTCCCGAGACGCACGAGCAGCCGGCGTCGTTAAGTCGCGTTTCAATCTGCGTGCGTTTTTACTCCACGTTACAGTGATTGAGGAGCTTGACGGAGCTCTGTAACGTTTACAGGAGGCCACGTTATCTCAGGCACGCTCTCAGCTCACTCGGCACCGCTCGACCCTGCGCCGGTCTGCATCTGTTTACTCTTAATGATATACTCGTGTATAATCCCACTACCTAGGTTCCCTTTCTCAAGGTTTCTTGTCTCGGGGAGATTTTTGTTGCCTCTGGCTTCCTCATTAGCCGCCTAAATCTGTAAAGCGGCTTAAAATCGCAGTAAGAAAAAGAAATTGGATTAAAAAAAAAATAATAAAATAATAATAATAAAATAAATAAATACATTCCTAGGTGCAATTTTGCATGGAGAATTTTAAAAGGCGACGTTGAATGACAAAGCTGGACATTACACCGGTGATTAATAATAATAGTAATAATAAAAATAATATTAATACAAAGGTCCAGTGGGGATTTTATAAATGTAGACTGTACAAATATAGCATGCTTTAGGGTGAGACACACTTCAACCGTAAAGCTAAAACCTGCCACGCTTGCGATAGCGTCTGAATTCTTTCGCTCGTTGTAAAAACGGATCCAAAAATTACATTTTTATTTATTTTTTCGCTTTTCGTGTTCCTTCCCCCGGCGTTAGTGTAATGCGATTCCAACTGCACGCAAAAGTCCAAGAAAATAAATTGCGCTCTTGTCGTGAGAGCTCGTAAAAAAGACCGCCGTTCTAATCCGGGGGCCTGTTTTTGCGGCGACGCTGCTCTCCGAAGGCTTCTTAAAGACGCCTTCACTGAGTGAGGACCCACGGTTAATTACGAACAGCCAACGCCGGCCGTAAATCATTTCCCGAATAATAAGCGTCTGCCGCGGCCCAGCTTACCGTCTCTTAACCTCGGGATTGCTCGTTAAACACGCGTCACTCGGATGTTTTTGTCCCCCCCCCTTTAGTCTCGCTGCAGGAATACACGGTGCGTGCGTGATCCAAATGGGTCAGCGATTGTTATGTTACCGTCCCCTCCTACAAACACACACAACACGAAACCCTAACACCCTATACTGTACGTAACATATTTTTTCTTCTTCTTTAGGAAAACGAACTGAAAGATGTGTTGGAGAAGCTGCACGCGCTGGCCGTGCCGAAACCGAACAAAAACGTAGCTCTGAGCTTGGTACGTATACAGGGTTTGTTTGTTATTTTCAGCATATTTCAATTTAACTTTTTTCGTGCTCCGCCGGCCGCCGTTAAACCCTAACAGCCATCACCAAATCACCACCAAATCCTGCTGCGAGCGAAAGTTAGCATGCCCTGGCTTAACGAGCCGCCTGTCAGATGGAGAGGTGCATATTTATAGATTAAAACTCTACCTGAAGTGTTAGTAGGTGGTTGAGGTTTCTAGACATTTGTACGTGTCAAAGTGAAAAGATCAACAATAAAGATCGCCTGCATTGTTTGCACGCTGATGACATCCCTGTACAGCGTTTCTGTGAATTGTTTGCATTAATACACACATATACGCACACACACGCACACCAATTACACAGCAGCAGTCCATTTCAGATTAAAACATACCGTACCAACATCTGGGTCACTTCACGAACCATCTAGACGACGCCATGAAATTTCTCGAAACTGCTTCCTAAAGCTGGATCTCTGTACTTGAGTAGTGTAATATTCCTTGACTTCTTGTTATTATTTTCATTATTATTATACATTTTTTTTTTCTGTGTGAAGTTTTTTAATCTGTCAATGTGTAAGAACAAGTGCTTGCATATTGCCAATGGGCGAGTTGTGAAAGATCGGGGAAGCCAAAAGTCAGCGAATTGTGAGTGAGCGAACATGGAAGCGAGAGCGAGAATGAAAAGCAGCTCATAAATCTGACACTTTGGCGCTAATTGCAGTTTCTTTCTTTCTTTTTTTTTCTTTTCTTTTTTTAATATGGCCCAACAAAAACACGACTAAAAGACCATCTTGGGTCTTGCTGTAAAACAACAACAGCGAAAAACTTTTTAAACAAAGCTTTAAAAAAAAAAATTCATGCACTGACATAAAATATAAAAAATATATATATATAATGTTTAAAGTGTGTTTAATTTGTGCATGTTTGTTCACATGATCTTGCTGCATAACAATGCTCAATGTTTTTTTTAAGCTTGTAATAACTAATCAAAACTTTTTTTTTTCTTATAAAGACCAAGCTTTTTATTTATTCTTGTGATTTTTGTGAAAAAAAATTTTTTTTTGTATGTAATTTTCATACATAAATTGATCCTCCAGTGGATTCCTCCTGTCTTAAGACATGCACGTCATGCTTGATCGCTGAAGCCGAAACTAGTTTGTAAATCTCCGAGCTTACAAGCCGCACTTAGCAGTGAGTTACTCAGGACATGCATCAAATAAAATACACGTTTCTCTCCTTTTCTCTTTTCCGTCTCTTAATATTACTCAGCTCGGGTTGACTAGGTTGCGAGATTAAAGCGTTAGAAATGCTAAAAGGGATACGAGTGGCTTTACAGAGTGCAGAAGGCTGTACTGTGTGCGAGGGTACGAGGGTTAGGGAGGGAGGGTTAGCGAGCGAGCGAGGGAGGAAGGTAGGGAGGGAGGGAGGTGTTCAGGATCCGGCTCACGCTACTGAGAGCAGCAGGCAATCAGGCAGGCAGAGAACAGTGATAACAAGCGCTTTGATAATGTGTGATTTTTATAAACATGGCGTGAGCGTTGCCGGCCACAGCCAGTTGGAAGCGTAGCTCACGACACCGAGGCCAATCAGACGCTCTGTGTGGGAGAATAAACACACAGGGGCCTGCACATGACAATGACTGAGGAACTAAATGCTTTTTTGCTCTTTTCTTTCTTTCTTTTTTTTTGTGGAAGGAAATATTTTGTACATCTTACATTGTTAAATGTTAAACTGCTGTACATTCAAAACAAAAAAAGAAAAGAGGAAAAAAAAAATTGCACGTTTCCTCAATAATTCGGACCAAGTTCATTTATTTTATTTTTTTTGATATTACACAACTTGCTTTTGTTAGTCGAACATATGCAACAGCAAGAGTGTTGAACCCAGGCACTCGGCAACAGATGGACACTCTTCACACACACAATGAGGCACGGCCTAGCCTGGGGAGAGAGAGAGAGAGAGGACGAGAGAGAGAGAGCGAGCGAGGAGCACTGCGCGAGCAAACAAAAGCGGCGAAGTTAGTGTGCCGTGTGAGATCTCGGCTTCAGAGCCTCTTTGATCCAGACATTAAACCTGTGCGGCTGTTCAAACTCGCGCCGGGACGACTCTTCTGATCCGGTCACAGCAGAGCTGCTGGCTTCTGGGTCTTAATGAAGACTTTCTCTCCTGCACCAAGACACTTAACATTCAGGACTAGTACTAATACCAATACTGCTGATAGTACTGTTAATAATATCACTACTACTGCCACTAACACTACTGCTGCTAATGCTGCCGATAGTATTACTGCACACACTGTCACTCATACAACTAATACTAATACTCAGGGGGTAGAGGTGCACGCAGTACGTTTATACATAATACTAAAAAAAAATTAAAGTAAAAATGTACTCCACTACAAATAGTACTAGTGCCATTTCAAACTTAATTTTTTTTTTGTTGTTGTTCAAGTAGAAGCCCATGCCCGAAAATGTACTCCAAGTTTAAAAGTACTCCACAAAGAAGATTTCTCTGAGTTACTGATACAATATTAAAGTATTTTAGATTGAAGGTAAATTGAAGTTGATGCTGTTGATCCCAGACTTGAATCTCCACTGCTTACGTTTTTAGACAAAGGACATCCGAGCCAGAATTTCGAACAACTTTTGGCATTGATTTTATTGAGTTGCCAGAAGTTGAAGAGAGATACCTTACAACGGTGCAGTTAGTCTCTCTGCCAGGCTTGTAGTTTTATTTCAAGGGAGCTGTGGCTAAAAATAAATCTTTGACTAACTTTGGGTGGCATGGTGGCCTTGCACCTCCAGTGTTGAGGTTTCGATTCCTGTCTCAAGTCTGCATGTGTGGAGTTCTGCATGTGTGCATGTTCTCCCAGTGCGTAGTGGGTTTCCTCCTGGTGCTCCGGTTTCCTCCCACAGTCCAAAGACATCCACATGACACTAATTGGCCTTCCCAAATTGCTTTTAGTGTACGAGTGTGTGCATGTGTGCCCTGCGATGGGTTGGCACCACGTTCAGAGTGTACTCAACCAAGGTACCTGGGACAGGCTTTTAATTTCTAATAGCCAGTGTTGTAGCAGTAGGCAATATGTCTTTAAATCAAACTAAATAATAATAATTAACCCCGATGAAATGTGCTTTTTTCACAAAGGCATATGAAAAAATGATAACTGAGAGATTATTACGTTACTGAAACTAATGTAAAGGATGGTCTGGATATGATGCCATGACGTGTTGATAGCGACAAGATTTGACATTGATTAAATGAATGTCATGTACAGTAGCATTGTTAGTGTGTTTAATTAGTTAAATTATCAAGTTACTACCCTCTAACCCAAGTAATCTACGCAATTAAACATGGGTGTACTGCAAGCATACAGAATACAATAAATTTAAAAGGAGCGCTTAAATTGTATTACATTTGCATAAAGCTTGTTATAAAAAAATTACGTTGTTATTAGTGATGCGCGGGTCGGGTATGTTTCCAACCCGCGGGTCCTGCTTTTATGAAATTATTTGGCCCGCCCCGCACCACTGTATCTATTTCTACAACCCGCCCCGCACCCGCGACCATTAAATAGACATACTAGGCATAAATTCCCGACCTCAATTTCTCCCGCACCTCGTCTTCCATCTTCACTTTTATTTCTTTGTTTTTGTTGTGACTGGCAGCGGTAGCTTATGACGTAACCTTATCAAAGAACTTAATAAAATATGAAAATAGATATTCCCAAATATAGGCTATAGGGATTTGCACGCAACATACATGGATTTTTTATTAAATTTTCTTTTTAATGACCCGCCCCAACCCGCCCCGCAATTAAAGTGACAATTTCTTTACCCACCCCAACCCGACCCGCGGGTTACCCGACGACCCGCGCATCACTAATGTGGGTCAGCGCGCAGCAGTGGGTGTTGTGCGTGTACTGTATGTGTGTGCGCATACAAAATGCTTTGGGGAATACCCAGTGACGTGACAAGGGGCAGGAGGAGCGAGGAGAGAGAATCGGCATCGTTTGCCAGGTAAGGGTCGATAACCAATGGTCCAGCCGCAAGAACAAACAAATCCAAAGGGGCGGGCACGAAAAGAGATTCCTAACACAGGCAGGGTCATACACGAAGATCAGTCCGAGAACAGGCGAGGTAATCAGGGGAACGAAAGAGAAATGGGGTCGAAATTCAGAGAATAATATCCAGGAGGACGTGAGGCACACGAGCGAGACACGGCAGCACAGACTAGTGCACTCCACATGCTTTTAAGAGATGGTATCCTAATCGGATACAGGTGTGTCGTGATTGAACGCTGGGTGTGCTGAAAACTCTGGGGTGGAGTTAGGATTGTGAGGCGCTTGGTGGATTGAGCTGGCTCGTGACATTTAATAATTATTGCAGTTTCAGGATTATTCAACTCCCTGAATAAAATCCCTCATTAGAGTGTGTTGTCTAATGTCAGGTGTTGTCTCAAGAAGAGCTTAGATACCTCAGGTATACAGTACTTGATTTTAAACACATAAAATCCCTGTATTTTCTAGAGATTTGTTGATGGAGATGTTTGACTGCATGTCAAAAATGGCTAAGTCAAAAAAGTTGTCCATAAAGTTAATAGACGACATCATTGCCCTGCACAAACAAGGACAAGGATATAAAAAATATCCTAAAATTACAAAGTGGTAAAGTGCTCGCCCTATCATCTGGAGATCTCTGGTTTGGTTCCCAGGTGATGCTCTAACCTCCCGCAGCTGGAAGTCTAGAGAGAGCTGATTGACCGAGCTCTCTCAGAGGGGAGCAGAAGGGATGAGAAGTACTTTGTGCTCCCACAATAATCACGGCTCTACAGCCCATTAGGGGCGTCTGTGAGCCCATTCAAGCCGAAGGAGTAGCAAGTACAGTAGTAGCTTTAATGTGGGGGGCCCCCTAGTGACGGGGAGGAATTGGACACGACTAAATTAGGGAGTAAAATCGGGGGGGGGGTATCTTTGAAGAAAATGTCAGGGCATCTGAGAGAAAGCTGAAACTTCAGTGTGATTGGACATTCCACCAGGACAATGATCCCAAGCATACTTCAAAGTCCACCAAGGCCTAGTTTTAGATAAAGTTCTAGAAGGCCATCACAGTCGCCTGACTTTAAAACCAATGGGAAAAAAAAAAAAAAAAAACGTATTTGCAGCACACAAACCCAAGAATCTTACTGAACTAGAGGTAAGGAAACATAAACTGGGAAACGGTAAGGAATGGAATAAGATCCCTTAGAAACACTTACTGCATCTGGCTATACATCATGTTTGCAACAGGTCATAATAGATAAAGGGCTCTACTAAGTACTGAAATGAAGATGTTTCTCATCAAGGGGTTCAATAATTCTCATAATGTAGTAATCAGTATAAATATAATTAAAAGTATCATTTTGTGTTGACTTTTAAGAAATCATGTGTTATATTAGTTGTGTTGATTCAAATTGTTCTTGTTTTACTATAATTACTATAATAAGCATGTGAAAACTGATAAAGAAGGTTATATGGATGTCAATTTGCAGCAGTTTGAAATGTTATTATAAGATGTTAAAATGATAAGAAGTGACATCGATCAGGGTTTAGCGCATTTTGCCCATGTTTGATTTACAGCATTTATCTTCTGTTTTGTTCACTGTTGTGTCTGTTGTGTTGGTTTTTCATATTATAAGCATTCAAATTAGCCTCAGCCATAGCTTTACCCAAAGCTATATCCTCCTGAGACCCAGCAATTCAATTTTTGTCCTCTGTGGGGGGACATGATACTGTATTCTTTATTTCAAACACCATGCATGCAGTGTGTTTGTTTCCTCATGTACTGGAAAGAGTACATACTGGGCTTTCTATTGATGTCACACAAGTGGGGGTGTGGCCAACAGATCATATGTTCTGTCTTTCTAAATTGGCGGCAATTGCAGCAAACACATTCTATGGCAGTAAGAGGTTTAAGTGATCACATTTTTAAATACAGCATGTACTTATTTTTTCTTATGATATTGTTTTTTTATATACATTATATTACAATTTTATAAGGGCATGTTAATTTAAGCCTTTAAACATACACATTTCACTCCATGTCCTTTGTAGGGGACAGTGGGACTTGCTTTTTCCAATTTTCATCCCTTGCCCTGTATCAAATACCCTAAGCTTCATATGTATTGTGCAGGAAAGACAATGGTGCCCATTACTGCCAATCTGATAACCAGGGACAGATTTTTTAAACTTCGCCAGGCCTTTAAATGACCTTGCCATCCTGGATGACAAGAAAAAAAGAGGATGCTCTTTGGAAGGTTAGGTCTCTTTTAAACAGAGATCAACAGTCAACAAGGCTTCTTCAATTGATCAAGATCCCTCAAAGCTGGCAAAGATGAGCAAATGATTCCTTTTACAGGCCAGTGTCCTGTGCCAACGTGAGCCTGGGAAACCAAATCTCACAGGTCAGTGTTTTGTGGTTTGGTGCTTAATTTTGAAGTCTATAGGGTCAAAATACATTTCAAGACAAGCAGGTAGAGATTGGAAGCAATGCTGTTGTTTGCATGACAGGGTCACTACCAGAAGGATCCCACCTATACCTACACCGATATTTCACCTCTATCAAAGTGCTGGATCGCTTAAAGGAAAACGCTTTCCTGGCAACAGCGGTTATTACGTAGAATCGAATCTTCATCTTTTTTTAGATCTGTAAGTCTTAAATGTCCAGTGACAATGAGCAACAGGAGAGAGGCGCATCAGAGATGATAGTCAGGAAATCCTCAGAGATTGCTATTACAATATGGCTGGACAACAAGAAAGTTCTTTGGCATCTTCCATTAATGGAATAGAGCCTCAGGATATCTGCCAAAGATGGTCAACAAAAGACAATGCCATGTTATTGCATTGCTACCTGTTTTTGTAAAAGAGTTTAATAAAAACATGTGCGGAGTGGATCACATGATCAGCCGCTATCCAATGTCTAGCTGCACAAGGAAATGGACTGTCCACACCATCCTATGTTGCTTTGATCTGCAGTACACTCTTCCTATAAGCATTATGCAATCGACACCGAACCGAGCCTATGTGATCTAAAGACATTTAGGATGCAAAATTGCAGAGGGATTTTTGATATCTCAAACGGGTCAGCTGTGACGATTCCTTAAACATACACCGAAAAGTGGTTAATAACCTTCTGTGGAACATCATATTGAGTGACATCACATTCAGTGACATCACACTGAGTGACATCATAGCTTTGCAGGGTGGTAATGGCCAGGGTGCTCGGGCTATTGCCTTAGCTTTTGATTACTCAGCAGGCTTAGCATTTATTTTGATATTCCTTCCTGTTTTTGACCATAACTATTATAAAATTGCGTTTTAAAAGTTTTAAAAAATTTTAACTGTGTCTTGAAATTTTTTGTCCAAATGGATGATCAACTATCAGACAAATTCTTTAACGGTTTAATTTCTAAACCTTGAGCTCTGACAATGGACCTGTCTGGAACATAAATTTATAGAAAACTTTTACAGTAAATTTTATGACACAGACATTATTTAATTCTAATAATAAACATCATTTATCATTCGAAGCCTATCCCAGGTCAACAGAATTCGAAGAGAATATGCAGTAAAAATTATTTCGATTGTTATAATGATTTTCTTGATTTTGTGTAGAGGAAATGGGAAAACTTGTTAGTTACCTGTAGTGATGTTAACTTCAGAAATATTTATGAAGGGGAAAATGGGTGTCTTCAAAGAATTTACCACATAATCCAAATATGGTGCAAAAGTTGCACCAATCTCAACCTCAATTAGATATTCAGCTGTGAGAAAAAGTGAAAAGAAAATCCATATGATACAATCTAATATAAATATAGGCAATATTAAAAATACAGAACACCAGTAAAATTGTGCACATCTTATGGTAAATGTTATTATAATTTTACCTGGGACTGCATTGGGTGGACATGTAGAATTATCTAAAAAGAAAGAACGGTAATTTAATAAAAGACTATTTAATACAGTTAGTTTTACTCTCTCCAATTTGAACAACTTGAAATGAGAAATTTAGCTTCACAGATGCTGATAGACACTGTATGTGGAGATGAAGCTCTAGAGCAGGCCTTTACTCTGAATTGGATGATTTGCATTGAGTTGTGTTGTTACTTTTTTTGCACATTTGCAAAAGGAGACTTTATTTTGTCTTTTTTTAATTGTTTTTAAATACTTTTCCAAATTTCTTGTGTTAATTTGTTGTCTTGATTAGTTAACTAATTAAGTTTTGTCTTAGATATTTTTTATTAATTTATCCTGTTAATTCATGTTGTATGTAGCACCTTGGTACTTGACTTGACTTGACCTTTTTTTCTTAAACAAGGGAATTATCACATGGTAATTTTTCGTTAAAAAATCAAAAAGCTTCTATCCATCATAATTATTTTTTTATGTTACTTTTCATACTTACAGGTCAGCTCGTTGGCTGGCTGGCAGAAGTGTCCATCATTTGGAAGAGCGTTGATGCAGCCACATGAAGTGTTGGTGACGTTAGCACAAGGTCCATACAGTGTGCACTTTTCACACGGCCAGAAAAACTGACTCTCACACCAGCAGTGATATTCAGGACCAATCAGACTGCACACTGTGGAATTAAAGTAGATTAATCTTCCTATTATCATGATAATTGCTTACTTTTGTGTTCTATAAGATTAAAATATTGAAACTTGTGCAAGACTCCATTCCCCAGCAATTTAAAATTTAGCTTTGATCACCGGTTACAGCCTTGTGTTAGATTCTAGTTAGCTAGTCTACAGCTCATCTTAACTGTGAAATACAACATAGATGGTTCAGAGGCAATTCAGGAGAAAAGGAAAGAAAGTTTTGTTTTAGTTGGTAGTCCATGTACCAGTTTCACTGTCTTGCATATGATTTACTGTTATGTTCTCTCTTTGGTTTGCTGAACCTATTTTTTGTTGTTCTGTTGCTCTTGGGATCTTGAGTAAGCAATGCTGTGTCACGCGTTTGTTTGTATTTCATGAGGGTGCTTTTTAGATGCATTACAGTCATTTCTGTGTCTTCTGCATTCTCTGTGTATTCACGGTAAACTATCCTGTTGATTGTTTCTGTTGAGTGACACACATGCCCACCTTGAGAGAAAAAGCAATATATTTGTCCAAAAAAGCTGGCACGAATCTGCTCATAAGGTTCCTTCTACTCAACATTTGTATTTACAGTAATTTAGGGCACACGTTTAGCTTCAGGTACTGAAGGACTGGCAAACTTTGATTTAATACTGTTTGGCCAGGTTAGTGTCATGCTGTGACAAAATCGACCGGACAGACATACAGACAGACATTCACACAGAAAAGAATGTTTCTGGGCCCGGTTTCTCGATAACGCACACTATTCGCACGCTAAGAAGACTCTTAAGACATATCTTACGTTAAGTGATAACTTTTCTAAGTGTATTTCTCGAACTGTCTCTTAGGAGTCTTCTTAAGTCGCTGCCT
>JAQMYI010000007.1:2342881-2353808 GCA_030014275.1 Clariallabes melas | reverse complement strand
ATTCAGCTGACTTCGTGTCGTCCTTGCAGAATCTGAAACGAAGCTGCGCGTCAGAACTAATGGAATAATACGACCGCGTCCACAAGGATGTACTAATAATACCAGCTCGACAGTGAAAGACCTGGGCGTAATATTAAATAGTAACTTATCCTTTGAAAATCATATTTCCAATATTACAAAAACAGCCTTTTTCCACCTTATAAATATTGCCAAGCTTAGGAACATTCTATCCATATCTGATGCAGAAAAGCTGGTTCATGCATTCATGACCTCCAGACTTGACTACTGTAATGCATTACTATAGGTGGTTGTCCAGCATCCTCAATAAACAAGCTACAGTTAGTCCAAAATGCAGCCGCCAGAGTTCTTACTAGATCAAGAAAATATGATCGTACAACCCCAATATTATCATCCCTGCACTGGCTACCTGTTAGAATTAATTTCAAACTAGCATTCCTTATGTACAAGGCTCTAAATGGTTTAGCTCCCACATATCTAGCCAGTCTTCTGACACATTACAATCCACCACGCTCCCTAAGATTGCAAAACTCCGGAATATCAAAGTTCCCAGAATATCAAAATCTACAAAAGCGGGTAGAGCGTTCTCATATTTAGCTCCTAAGCTTTGGAATAGCCTTCCAGACAGTGTCTGGGGCTCAGTCTATCAGTTTAAAAGTAGACTCAAGACACATCTCTTTAATCTGGCATACAAATAACTCATCACATAACCTCGGACTACAGTATATCTATATGCACACTCCTATCTAGTGTTGCTATTATCCTAAATGGCATCTATGCTAATTATTTTCATTTCCACCTGTTTTTCCTTTCTCTACCCATCCCGAGGCAACTGGAGATTGTGCCAGCTTCAGTAGGCGAGGCCAACCCTGCGAAGATCTTGAGGCATCAAGAGAAGGACCACCTCCAGCTGGATTCTGCTTCATGATGGTTTGAATCTACACATGTTGCTCCTTATCGTCTAGTGATCCAGACCCCCCCCCCCACCCCTTTGTCCTCTGCACCTGCTGACTCATCTCAGTGGTGAACTGGACTCACATAATAACAAGGACAACTTTTGTTATACTGAACGTCCAGCAGCCTATCACATGATGTTGTTATATATGTTTTGTTTTCCGAAAAAATCACATAGAGTGAGATCTGAACTTCTTAAAGGCCATTCATGAGGTCCACGTCGTCTCAGCCAACATTCTGGAAAATACTGGTCTCACCACCCATGCACAGTAAGAACAAAATGGGGTGGTGCACCATGGGGTGGTGCTTCAGTAATACTACAAGTTCTTTAGCCATTTATTGCCCAGTTAATTTTTACTCAGCCTGTACATACAGTATACTGTACGAATATTCCCAGTATGCAGAATAACAGAATAATCTCCCTCTTATTTTTTTCTACAGCATTATTGTTTTGATTTTAAAATAAAAAATACACTTACAGTGCATCTATAAAGTATTCACAGCGCATCCCTTTTTTATTTGAGATTTTAGCAAATTTATTAAAAATAAAAAAAGCACATGTACATAAGTATTCACAGCCTTTGCAAAATTAAGCTCAGACGCATCCTGTTTCCCCTGATCATCCTTGAGATGTTTCTGCAGCTTAATTGGAGTCCACTTGTGGTGGTAAATTCAGTTGATTGGACATGATTTGGAAAGGCACACACCTGCCTATATAAGGTCCCGCAGTTGACAGTTCATGTCAGAGCACAAACCAAGCATGAAATTGTCTGTAGACCTCCGAGACAGGATTGTCTTGAGGCACAAATCTGGGGAAGGTTACAGAAAAATTTCTGCTGCTTAGAAGGTCCCAAAGAGCACAGTGGCCTCCATCATCCGTAAGTGGAAGAAGTTCAATACCACCAGGACTCTTCCTAGAGCTGGCTGGCCATCTAAACTGAGTGATCGGAGAGAAATGTGGAAAAAGTGATGCGCTCGGAATACTTTCCGGATGCACTGTATATTAATTTACCACTAGGCAAACATTGGCAAAATATTTTCAAACATGGATGCAGATAACAAAGAATCAGACAGCATCAGTATGCATCCATGACAACCTATTCCACACTTCAAGTGGGTTGCTATGGTGATAGGTAGCATTCTTTGTTTATTGTTTGGGAGACATATTTGGTCACTGTGCACTAGCTCTGACAGTTTTTTATACAGACATAAAATAATAATAATATGTATTTAGATATACATTTTTACTCAGTTGGTTAACATTAAGTTTGTAGGAATAAAAAATCATCAGTGTATCTATAAGTTATTACTGACTGATTTGTATGATTATACAGCGTTAAGTACTGTTCTGTAACTTTTGCTGTGATATTTGCTCTGGTGCTGTGGCACTTGATTTTAGCTCTTGGGCAAGGTGTCCTAGGAGAACTGTCCTGAATGAATGAATGAATCAATGAATGAAATAAAATAAAATAAAATAAAATAAAATAAAATAAAAACTTTCCTTGACTGTGCTAATGCTATGACATGCAACACTGGACATAAAATTATACAGCGTTCTGTAAGCCAGCAGCACATCAAGGCAGATTAAACATAAGTTACATTCACCTATATTTTACCAAGTACATAATATTATACGGAAATATATGCCAAAATATGTCTACTCTGATTTTTATTACATTTAAAATTTTTAATTAATGAATATTTGGTCAATACCTTCCAGGTCATGTGATCCTGTGACCCCAAACTAGTGGTTTACTGCGTTCTAAAGCTTAATTTCTTATTTTCCCCAGTGAAGTCTGATAACAGTGACAACTCCCACATCCACACTTAAAACTGTATACTATTTTTGTGGAAGCTGATTTTTCTGCTGTATTGTCAGAGCCTGGTAACTTAACAACAACAAAAAAAAAAACCCTAAAAGGCCTGACACCAATCATATGTACAGGGTCGCAGGGGGCCTAGAAGACAGGGAACTAGGCAGGTGACAATCAGCCTAATCTGCATGTCTTTGGACTGTGGGAGGAAACCGGAGTATCCAGAGAAAACCCACCAAGCACAGGGAGAACATGCAGACTCTATGCACACATGAGACTTGAACCCGGACTCTGGAGGTGCAAGGTAACAGTGCTAATGAGTGCGCCACCGTGCTACCCTACCCCTCGAACATGTAGTTTATTATTATTTTGTTTTAAATGCATTCATAAACTAAGATTTAAAAAGGCACAACTGGCTTTCCTTCTACTTATAATAGAAAATTAACCCCAACTTAAAAAATAATCTATTTAGTCACCCCTCACAGATGGTGTGTGTGTGTTTGTTTATCAGTCCAGTACTATTTTATTGAGGAGTCCAAAGGATTATGGGAAGAAACTGTTACACAGTCTGGATGTGGGGGCCTGAATGCTTCTGTACCTTTTTTCAAATAGCAGGAGTTTGAAAAGTGTGATATGTGTGTATGATCAGTCACAATGCTCGTGCAGCATGTGGTCTGGATGTCCATGATAGAGGGAAGACAGAGCCCCTGGTTACCTTCTCGGGAGTCCTCGCTATCCTCTGTAGGGTCTTGCCAAATTCCGAAACCAGACAGTGATGCAGCTGCTCAGGATGCTCTTAAATAGTCCCTCTACAGTAAATGGCGATAATTAGTGTTAGCTTATTTTTCCCAACAAAGTGTGATAACAATGATAACTCCCACATCCAATCTTAAAACTGTATACTATTTTTATGGAAGCTGATTTTTCTGCTGTATTGTCAGAGCCTGGTAACTTAACAAACAACAACAACAACAAAAAAACGCTAAAAGGCCTGACACCTATCATATGTACAGGGTCGCAGGGGGCCTAGAAGACTTAGGGACCTAGGCAGGTGACAATCAGCCTAATCGGCATGTCTTTGGACTGTGGGAGGAAACCGGAGAAAACCCACCAAGAACCTGGCCCCAAGAGGTGCAAGGTAACAGTGCTAGTGCATCCGCCATTGTGCCACCCTACCTCTCAAAGATGTAGTTTATTATTATTTTGTTTTAAATGCATTCATAAACTAAGATTTAAAAAGGCACAACTGGCTTTCCTTCCATTTATAATAGAAAATTAACCCCAACCTAAAAAATAATCTATTTAGTCACCCCTCACAGCTAATTAACAACTAATCTAACTAATTAGATTTAATAAAAAGAACAATATACTTCTACAATTCTATGACATTGTTTTTAATTGAAGAAAATGTTCCTCTTGGCAATATCTCTCGCACTGTTTATATAATTATAACTATTCTCTCGTGTCATTTCCCTTTATTTTTTAAAAAAAAAAAAAAAAAAAAAACACGACTATACGAGGGAGGCGTTACCTTCCTGTCTTGTGGGTGTGGCTTTAAAAACCGTTTAAACCAACTCTAAAAGATATGATTGGCTGTGTTTTTGTTTACCCTCTCGTGATTGGACCAGCCACAGCCGTGTGTTATATGATTGGCTAACGACGTCATCCTCGAATTCGAAAAGCGTCTAACTGCCGAAGTAGCGTGCGGCGGTTGGTACACAGAGGTGGATTTTAATACCGGAGTTTGATGCGATCGCTGCGTCTTGCTATGGTTATTTTAGAGAAATAAGTATTTTTGAAGAGAACATGTCTGATATACTGCCGCGAGCGGGTTTTTTGGATATCAGTCCAACATATAATCCGCCTCTTCGTACGCACGGACACGGAAAGGAAAACGACAGACAGATTCCTGTTCTGAGCTTGGTCCATTTCTCTAGGTCTCCTTTCGTGAGTTTTGGGACGGTGAAGTTGGGATCATCCAGATCTCTACCTCTGTGTGTGGAAAACCCAAACGAGGATGTAGTGACCGTGGCCGTGGATAGCATCCCGTCTTCAAGGGGCTTCTCAGTGAATCAAACAAGCTTCACTATAGGGGTGAGTAGAACTTGATGGCTACGTGGATAAAATGCAGTTTAGTTACACTGCTGTAAATGCATGCATTTTATATGTGCTGGAATTCTTTGTGTTATGAGTCTGGCCTCAGCTGTCTGAAGTCATACACACATTAAGAGCTGGACCACTGAGCTTGAGGGCAAAGGGTTCATTTGTCTTAGAAAGTTCACCTGCTGGCATGTTTTTGCTAGAACCCAGGCAGTGCCATCTTTGAATACCTATCATTAAAGATTCAAGAGTCTAGGAGTCATGGATTCCATCAAATTTCATATTTATGTGTGAAAATCAGTAGTTTAGTCTTCTATTGTCAACCATATATAATCCAGTCAAACGAAACAAAGTTCTTCCAGGGCCAAGCTGCTACATCCAACATAAATTAACAAAACTAGCTAGGAACTATACACAAAAAGAGCAAAAAGACAACATAAAGTGTGCAAACAAGAGGAACTACATGCCACAATGCAGTAGTCTGTGATAGTGAGTTGAGGTAGTGCAAATAAATTGTCCATGAGATAATAGATGAAAAAAGTAAACATTTCTTTTAGCAGTAAAGAAAAAGTTCTTGTGCAAATAAAAGCTAATAAAAATTGTGCAAAAAAAAAAAAAAAGCAATTGCCAGTTGGTGTGTGAAATCGCCAGGTGGTGTTTATCAGTTCAGTACTGTTTTGTTGAGGAGTCTGAAGGCTTATGGGAAGAAACTGTTGCAAAGGCTGGATGTGAGGGCCCAAATGCTTCTGTACATTTTTCCAAATGACAGGAGGGTGAAAAGTGTGTGTGAGGATGTCTATGATCAGTCACAATGCTCGCGTAGCTTTGTGGATGCAGCATGTGGTCTGGATGTCCGTGATCGAGGGAAGAGAGAGACCCTGTCTTGCCAAATTCCCAAACCAGACAGTGATGCAGCTGCTTAGGATGATCTCAAGTAGTCGCTCTATAGTAAATAACGAGAATTAGTGTTAGCTGGGCATTCCACAGCCTTCTGAGGAAGAAAAGGTGCTGCTGGGCTTTCTTATTTTCCCAACCTTCATGCCATGTTAAATTTCATGATTTAGGCCAGATTGTTGTTGTTTCTTCAGCTGCTTCCGTCGATAGGTCGCCACAGTGAACCATCCAATCAGCACACACCTTTACACAGGTTTTACGCAGGATGCCCTACCTGGCACAACCCTCCCATTTGCTTTAGAACTGTGTAAAAAGAATATAAAAAAAGTATTCACATTCATACAATACCATGATTAGTGAAACATTTAAAGTGTGATTATACATGAAGAATTGATCTAGAGAAACCCTGAGACTTTCTAAAAACTTGTGTTAATAACAAAACATAACTTGTTTTTTTAATCTGACTCATTAACAGTATTTCCATTTCCAAACATCAAACAAATACCAACCATGTTAGGGAATCATTGTTTAAATTCTTGTAGTGATAAAAACAATAATCAATATTGTATATTTATAGAGTGTAGGAAAACAAACCTATTCTGATTTTTAAAATTTTATTTATAATTACAATTTGTTATATGCATGCAATTATTTTATAGTTTCATTTTGTGTGTCCTGGATCTCTAATGAGTTATTATAATCAATCTAATTGACATGTTTTACCAAAACATAAAAAAAAACTATATAAAATCCTTATGAAAATAAAAACATTTTGCACCATACATCACCTACAATTTCTTTCTAACATGAATTAATTTTAGCATTTTAAGATCTTGATTAGTTGTTTGTTTGCTCGCTAATTCTTAAAGGATTTATTTCTATTTCCAGCCTGAAGATAGAGTGATCATCAAGGTAACATGGACACCTGCTGAAGAAGGTGGCGTGAGAGAACTCCTTAGATTTATTGCAAATGGAATTGTCAAGCATCAAGCAGTTTTGCTTGGAAAAGCAGAAGGTGCAAAAACTAAAAAGGTAAAAAAAAAAAAAAATTATAATAATTTATTGTGGATTGTGGAAAAATTGTCTTGATAATTCATTGTGTTCATCTGAATTAAGATGTGTTGCAATATACAAAATCACTAACTTTTTCCTGTTTTTATAGAAAAGCTTATGGGATTCCATCAAATCCAAGAAAATCCCTTCCCAAGGTGGAAAAGTGGCCTCGATCCCTATCAAAGCAGCCAACAAGACGTTCCGTGTGTCTCGGCAGCCACAATATAAAAGGAACAGAGGCTCAAACCCACTAACACCAGTAAACCAGGAAAGGACTTCCCAAAGGATCGTTAGCAGTAAGGAGAAAGACTGTCAGTCTGTGTATCCTGAGATCCCCAAAGTTCTACCTAAGGCTATCTATGATGACTTGGAAAGCATGTCTTCTCAAAACAAGTCTCCAGTGGTTCTGCTAGTGCCAGCAGATAGATTTCTTGATGCTATGGATAAGGAAAATATCTCATCTGTACCCATGCATAAGGTTGAATACAAGGAAAGAGTGCTGAATAAGACACTGTCACCTATTGGTACACCAGAGAGGTTTTCCAAACCGTTGATGCCCCGCTTTCAAAGTCCTCTACCAGTCATTTGTACACCAAATAAGGATCCAAAATTGAGTTTAACCAAGCAAGGTTTGTCAGTTAAGGATGCGTTGGCTGTCATTAATTCTGACCTGTCCTACCCAGTGAGCCCCCCAAATGCCTGTTCTAGTCTGAATCTAACTGATTCTTTAGAGTGCGATGATGTAAACGAGGATGATAAACCTGAAACAGCCATAAATGTTTTGGGAAAAATCTCTCCTCAGATTGACATTGTTCAGCCACGGCTAACTTTTTTTGTCAAATCTAACAAAGATGATGAGCCAGAGCCTAAGAGTCTCATGCACAGTCCTGCCACTTGTTCTATCTCGGATACCAAGTCTTACAATGAGAAACATGGTGATGAATTGACCCAGGAAGATATTGAGCCCAAGAAGATACATTTTAACTCTGCTACAGTTATCAAAAGCAAAGCAGGGGCTCCTCCTGAGCACAGTCCAAACACGCGCAAAACAAGAACCTTCAGACGTAAACTTTTGCGAAATGCACCTTTGATTTCTGCCCGTCCAGAGCCAAGCACCGGCTTACAGGCGGGCGTCTCCGTTTTGCCCGTGATAAACACTGATGCAGGCGTTAACTTTCAGTTTAATGTAACGTCACCCCAGGATTCGGAACAAAAGCTTACGCCTCAACATTTAGCTTTTCCAGATCTGATTCAAACCTGTACTCAAGCAGCTTTGCAACCAGTCTTAACACTTGATGATGAAACTCATGCAAATGGTGCAGCCTCATCTGACGATCATGCCTCAGATTTGGGCATAGTGCCATCCTGTGTCTCGGAGGACATGTTTCCTGTGCGTAGTCGCACAACAAATCAGACCAGAAAAAGAAAAAGTGATGAATATTTACGGAATACCTCTGAGTGTTTGCCTAAATTTTTGGAAACCAAACAAAGCTCTGATGCTCTGACACAAGAACACAAAAAGTCCTGCTATGAAAAACAGTTGGGTTCAAGTTGTAAACAAACACAAAGAAAAATAACTGGTGAGTAAGTCCAGAAAAAAATCTAGTAGCTTGCACACGAGACGAGAATAAACTCGTCTTCGTCTTTTGAAAATATTACATTTGTATACATAATATGGGTTTGCATGTTAAATATACATACAAGTCTGCACATTAAAACTGTCTATCAAATACCTAATCTCAAGCAAAGAAACAATATCCGTTTAATTTTGTGGTGTTGTAGCATCAAGTTCGCGGAGGTCCACAAACGTACCCGTACAAAAGCCCAATTCAAAATCAACACAACAGGGTAAATAATATTTTGGCGTATTTTACTGGTTTACAGTTTATTGTATTGATTTTATTGTAATTAAGAAATTGTTCTATATAAATGTCGATGCAGGAGGACGGTCTTTGAAGTCGTTCGGCTCCTCAAAGAAGAAAACAGCAAAGGTAATAGCGGTGGCACAAACTCGACTGAACTTCATAAAGCCAACGCAGACAGGTATTTTTATTAAATTTTTGGGGGGTCATTTTTCTTGTTCATCACAAGTCGTTCTAACATTGCACATGCTTATAGATATAGATTAGGTTTCACAATCTGGCATCATTTTGTAGCATTCTTTATATATATGATGCAGAATAATATAAAATGTATCAAATAAAATTTGTGGCTGATCAATAGGTTTCTTTTCATGAACCTAAATATTCCAATAATAATAATAATCAGAATTGTATGGGAATGAGAGGGCTTACACTTCTAATAATCAATTCAGTAGGTAAAAAGTTGTCATGTAAACACTTGATCTGATCTGTTGGAAAAAAAATATATATTCTTTTTGTGCATGTCTGGTCCCACATGAGGGTAACATTATTTGACATGATGTGTTTCCGAGAGGGGAATTTTACTATGTTCTGGTAAACTATGTGAGAACAACACTCTCCTACCAGTCTTTGCTTCAGATTTCCATTTCCACTGGGTCTCGGGCTGAGGAAGAGGCACTGGTTAGCTTGTGTTTGATACTTAATAAAGCATTTAACAAATCACAGATGAGACTGAATTCTTATAACCAATCATAAAGCAGAAGGCCGGATTTATCAAAAAAGATGAGAAGTCTAACCTCAAAGAAAAATATGTCGTCTTCTTGTTATATTTTCAGCATTTACATGCTTCACAGTGAGCAGAACCACTATGCACACGTTGGGGGGGGGGGGTGGATATTGTGTGTAATATAGCTAGTGCTTGAGTTGATAATTAAAATTTATTATTAGTATTTTTTTTTATCATATTAACAGAGATACCCAGACATCCACTACCATTTGCTGCCAAGAACATGTTTTACGATGAACGGTGGATTGAGAAGCAGGAACGAGGATTCACATGGTGGATGAATTATGTGCTCACTCCTGATGACTTCAAAGTGGCCACTGAAGTCACCAAAGGTTTGGTCTCGGTTTTGATTTGATTGCCACAAAACGAGGTCTTATAATTGTATATATCAGCTCCGATACTAAGCAATACCCTAGGAAGAGATTGATTTTACTATAATATATGATCTTCAACCAAAGTGAAAATGTAAAGAGAAGAAGCTACAGCTATTTCTTAAACCACGAGTAACCTGATAAAACATATGGCTTTAAAACAATAGCTTTAACAATGAGGGCACACAGAGTGTGGTGAGTGTGTCGAGATGCATTGCTCATGAGAAACTACAATGTATTCAGATACAGAAATAATAAGATTAAATGTTGCAGAAAATTTATTCTAATTTCTAGAGCTGTGTGGTTTAAGCAGTTATACACTTTACTCAATCTTTTGTTTTGAAATCAATCAACATTTTTTTGAATTATTTAGGTAAATGTTTTAATGGTATAAAATCAGCAAAATTCTTAAAAATGCACTGCAGCTTTAGTAGAATATACAAACCATTTCTGTCTTCCACAAATACCACTGTATTGCAAGAGCGTCACTTCTATTTTGCGTTACCTAATGGACTGAAAGGTGTTGAGAGTTCAGCAAGAAAAGAACCTATAGTTTTATACGAGACATGACATTTACACAACAGTTATCGGTCAAAACACAGCGGATTAAATATTTATGTTCTATGTATAATACATAAAATGTGTAAGCCAAAGAAGCTACTTCTGAAAATTATGCAACATGGAAGTGACTTCAGCCCTTTTTGTAGAGATGATTTTGTATGTGCCCCAAAATGGCCATTTTTCATTGTTATACTGTCTCGCTTTAAACTACAATAATTTATTGGTATTGATATTAAATTGGTGTAAGCTTCTAAAAACATATCACCTGTAAAAATTGTGGCTCTGCTTTTTTTGGTAAAAGCTTAAAAAGCAAAAAATCTGTAGTGTCCGTAACCACATCAAATTCCTGTTGCAATATCTTATAGGCCTGCACGATATATCGAAAAATTATCGTTATCACGATAATGGTATACGCAATATCTGTATCGCAAAGAGTTGCGATAAATGAAATCGATGAGTGTATGGTTACATGTAAATAAAAAGTAATGTTTGAAAGTAATTCATATTGTGTTG
>JAQMYI010000007.1:2325516-2337719 GCA_030014275.1 Clariallabes melas | reverse complement strand
TTAAAAAATTTAACGCGTTATTTTTTGTGTAATTAATTAATCTAAATTAACGCGTTAAAGTCCCGGCCCTAATATTTACATCTTTGTATTTCTCCTTCTAGGCTGAGAATTTTACAGTGTCATTCTCTGATGGTAGAATCCTTTGCTATCTCATTCATCACTACCATTCGAACCACCTGCGCGCTGAGGACATTCAGCAGGAAACCACGCAAACTATTGAGTGTGGCCTTCATTCCAAAGTCGAACTGAACAACTCAAGTGACTCGGAGTGTTCATTCGACTCTCTGGAGCAGAAAGGTCTGTCTGTCTGTCTCTTGCCATAAAGGCAATACTAAAACCCTTTTAATATTATGCATTTTTTTCACATTTTGTAATTTGCATGGAACCTATAAATTTGGGGCTAAGCCATCTCCGTGTTTAGGGTAGTGTCACATGTATTACATGCATTGGAAAGACCACACATACTATTGCTTTCAAAACTATAAGGACTGAAGTGTTTAGGTACACTCCTACTTACATCACTCACGAAACACCCTACTGTGCTCAGAGCTGTCTCCCCAATTCACTGTAGAGGTGCTTAAAGGGACAGTTTGCTTTTTTTCCAAGTCCGTCTTAAATGATAAGTAACTTTATAAAAGTAAATTACCCTTTTCCTGTTTTGTACATCGATCATAACGTTTCTCTCTCGGAACGCGAGAGCAATAAAATTACACAACCATCGCTCCATGCAAAAGTTCAGATGAGACACATTTGAAGTGGCGCTGAGCTACTGCGCTCCCAGTGAGCTACTCTGTTTCGTTTAGCCATAAGGCTAGTTCTGGGGAAAGGAAAGAATTAAACTTGTACTAAATACAGTGAATATTTATAAATTTTAGTCATATATTATATATTGATAAATATAATAATGAATATTGTCATTTTATTGCAATCACACTACACTACTGTAGGTTTTTGTGTTGCATGTATTATCATCTTCATTGATGAAACTAAATTAAGCGCAATCATGCTGTTGTGCCACTGCTCCTTCATTCTGCTATGTTCAGCTCTGATTAACAAATGCAATGCCTTTGAGAACTTGTTTCTAAGAATTGTTTCCCCCGCAGGTTCGGTGTCGCCAACAGTGAATTTCAAAATGCTTCTTGAGAACGAGCGACGGAATTTTCAGCTCGTGAGCTCAGCTATGTCTTATCTCGGAGGCGTTCCTGCTATGATCGCTCCAGAGGACATGTCTAACACAATCCCTAATGAAAAGGTGAAATAAGAATTTTTATTTAAAATGCAATGAAGGTACTACTGTAATGAATAAGTGCTATTAGTGTTATGGTGTTACAGGTTAAATTTAGTCGCAATTTATGTATGAGCTGAGGGTTACCCCACCACTAACAATTTAAAAGCATTACTTGTCTTGCTATGTACCTCTTTGTTACTCTAATAGGTCTCTTCACTCTTGTATCCAAATTTGAATCCCCAAAGAAAATTGCAACCCACTAAAACACACTAGCGGCTCTGTGTCTTAGCACAGGGATGCAAGTCGACTTTTTGTCTCTATAGTATACAGAAGGAGAATAGGTTACATTCGGACTATCCAGTGTAAATCGAGTTCTTTGTTTGGTTCCTTTTAAGATTTTTTTTTTCTCCTTGCAATTTTCTCCTTGCCATTTATAAATATACATCTAAAGTTAAGCCTTAAGTTAAGTCTTTGTCACATACACATTACGGCACAGTAAAATTCTTTCTTCACGTATCCCAGCATAGCTGGGGTCAGGTATACAGCGCCTTGGAGCAGATAGGGTTAAGGGCCTTGCTCAAGGGCTCAACAATGGCAACCTGATGGAGCTGGGGCTCAAACCGCTGACCATCTGATTAGTAACTTAGTGCCTTAACCCTCTGAGCCACCACTTCACCATATTTATATTTCTGTAAATCTGCTTTGTGGCCATGTATAAAAAAAAAATTTAAGAAAAAGGCATTCTCAAAAAATTACAATTAGGAGAAGACATTTATTTCCAATATATATCTTTTCGACCAAGTTGTACCATATAAATTTTTAAACTTTAACAACCTTAACGTTCCTAATTTATAATACAATGGCAGAATGATTTGTGGTTGTAGACCGTTAACATGAGGTTTGTTTTCACAAAGGTGGTCATGTGTTACCTGTCCTTCCTCTGCACCCGACTTCTGGATCTCCGGAATGAGACTAGAGCTGCCCGAGTTATACAGAGCGCATGGAGGAGGTACAAGCTGCAGAAAGACATGCGAATTAATCAGGTAATGTACATAGCTAAACTCCTTTATGCTGCATTGCTTGACATCCAAATAATACTGGTATTTCTTTAACACATTTTCCATAAACAGCTGAGGAACGAAGCTGCAATGAAAATCCAGGCCCTTGTCCGTCGCTTCATACTGAAAAAAAGGCTGAACAGACAAAACATGGCTGCCACCTTGATTCAGGCCGTCTGGAGAGGTCACTTAGCCCGAGAAGAATTGAGAAGAATAAGAGAAGCAAAACATTTTGCTATGCAGGAATTGGCTGCAGTCGTAATCCAGGTATGATATGAATGGCGGGGGAACCTTAATTTTATCATAAATGTTGCTTATTATTTAATATGGCCCATTAGTTATAGTAGAAAAGAATAGCATTAGCAACAGTAGTAGTAGTAATAGTGTAAAAAGTAAGACCAGTATAATTAGTTATGTTAATCGTACAATTTTAATAGAAATGTAATAGTTAAATATAGTTTGCCCGGATACTTAATTTTAGTAGTAAAATGAATGGCAAATAATTTATAGTGGTTCCCCGTTATCGTTTATATCTTCAGATATTTATATAAAGTAAGTCAGTGCTCTGTAGACATTACTGACTCTGTTTTTCGTTGTACAGAAAAAATACAGGCAATGGAGGAGACAAATTTTCCTGAAGAAGAATCACTCTGCAGTTGTCATCCAAAAAGCTTTCCGAATATGGCATGCAAGGAAAATGACTCTGAGGAATTCTGCTGCTATTAAGATCCAAGCATGGTACAGGATGCAACACTGTCGTCAACACTACCTGACCAAAAAATCAAACGCTGTCTTTATACAAGCATGGTTCAGGGGTAATCTCCAGAGGCACAAGTTTCAAACCCTGAAAAAACATCATCAATCTGCCATCGTTATCCAGAGCGCTTTCAAGGCCTTCCTTGTGCGAAAACGCATAGGTGAGATTAGGCAAGCTGCGGTTTTTATCCAGAGATGGTATAAGGCCTGCTCGTTAAGGAAGACGGAGCAGAAGCATTTTAAAGAGATTAAGGCTGCAGCTGTAAGGCTTCAAGCAGCATTCAGAGGATGGAATGCTCGACGAGAAATATTAACGAGACACCAGGCTGCTCTTGTGATCCAGACCGCTTACAGAAGATTTGTTGCTCAAACATCTTTCTTGTCTTTGAAAAAATCTGTGGTTATAGTCCAAAGGAGGTACAGGGCGAAAAAAGCTGGAGAGCAGTTAAGAAGTAAATACCTGTCTCTGAAGTGTGCAGCAGTAACAATTCAGGCATCATGGAGAGGCAAAGCAGAGAGAAAGAGAATCAACCAGCTTCATCAATATGCCACATTGATCCAGTCACATTACCGGAGACATGTGGTACAAATGAGGTTTACGGCATTAAAACGTGCTGCTTCAGTCATTCAGAAACAATACAGGTGTTATAGGATGACGCAAGCAATGCGATCTGAATTTCTCGCAGTCAAAAAAGCTGCATTAGTTCTTCAGAGTGCATATCGTGGTATGAGAGCCAGGCAAGACATGGCCAAAAAAAGCAAAGCCGCAACAGTAATTCAGTCAGCTGTAAGAGCTTTTATTGGTCGGAAGAGCTTTCTAGCTCAAAGAAGTGCTGCCATTGTGCTTCAGCAACACTATCGGGCATATGTTCTTGGACAACATGAGAGGCAATGTTACATTCAACTTAAAAAGTCAACTATAATACTCCAGGCCATCTGTCGAGGCTGCAAAGTGAGAAGAGAACTGAAAAAAAGGCATCATGCTGCTACAGTTATCCAGGCATGCTTCAGAATGTACAAGGCTAAAATATGCTACGTTGCTGTCAGATGTGCTGCTATCATCGTACAGTGCCGTTATAGAGCATATGTCATGGGAAGGAACACTTTTAAATCCTATCTACAAATTAAAACTGCAGTCGTTACTATACAATCAGCATTCAGGGGAATGCATGTCCGTAGAAATCTTCAAAACATGCACCAAGCGGCAACAGTAATTCAGGCACGTGTTCGTGGACACCTGCAGCTGTTGAAGTATACGAGACATAAATGGGCAGCGTCCTTCCTCCAGAGGCAGTTTCGTGCCAACAAGCAAAGAAACATTGTTAAAAAGCAGTATATCGCGATGAAAGAAGCAGCGCTGTGTATTCAGTCAGCATATCGTGGCATGAAGGTGAGAACATGGGTCTCTGAGATGCAAGCGGCTGCAAATATAATTCAGAGGAACTATAGAATGCACAAGCAATGCCAAGAATATCAGGCCCTCAAACAGGCAACGATCCTTGTGCAAAGGAGATACCGAGCCAATCTTCTGGCAAAAAGGCAGCGTGCGAGGTACTGTGCTATGCAGAAAGCAGCCGTCACATTGCAGGCTGCATACAGAGGAATGAATGTAAGAAGAGAGATCCAAAAGAGACACAAAGCAGCCACGGTGATGCAGGCATTGTACAAAATGTACAGAGTAAGGATGGCCTTCCAAGCCATGAGAATTGCTGCCATTCTCATCCAGAGGCAGTACCTGGCTTACAGAGAAAGGAAACGTTTCTTGTCCGTCAGAGCAGCGGTGATGATTTGCCAACAAAAATATCGTGCCATTTTGGCTTCAAGACGACAGCGGAAGGAATACCTCGAGAAGTGTAATGCTGTGCTTGCAATTCAGGCAGGTTACAGAGGAATGAAGGTCCGGCAGCAGATGCAAGTAAAACGTAAAGCCGCAATAACCATTCAGTCCCATGTCAGGAAGCATATAAACCATAAGTACTACCAGAGGCTGCTCTGGGCATCGAGAACTGTTCAGAGACGATACCGAGCCAATAAAATGAGAAAAGCAGCCATCGAGACCTTGAGGAAGAATACGGCTGCAATGGTTTTACAGGCAGCTTTCCGTGGTATGAAGGCAAGACGAGCTCTGAAACAAAAACGCCAAGCTTGTATCACCATACAGAATGCTTACAGGGCTCATTCTGCTCGGACACGATATTTGTGTATGAAATATGCTGCCGTTGCTATCCAGCAAAGATTCCGATCCACACTTGTAGCCCGAAATCAGAGGGAGCAGTTCCTGAGATTGCGTTGTGCTGCAGTTACCATTCAAGCCAGCTTTAGAGGTCGTAGTGTCCGGAGGGAAATGATTCTTCGACATCGAGCAGCTACTGTTATTCAGGCTGCTTTCAAAAAACATAAAGTGGAAACCAAATATCAGGCCATGAGGTTGTCTACTATTATCATTCAGAGACATTACAGGTCCTACATCGAAACTAAAACAGTACGGGAGAAATATTTAACACTGAGAAAGAGTGCCATATGTCTTCAGGCAGCTTATAGAGGACACGCTGTTCGACAGAACGTGAGAAAAATGCACAATGCGGCGACGGTCATTCAGGCAACAGTAAAAATGCACAAGCAAAGACTGATGTTCAGAAGGCAGCAGTGGGCTGCAAAAGTTCTCCAGGAAAGATTCAGAGCTTGGAAGCTTGGGTATCAGCAAAGACAGAGATACCAAAACTTAAAGCATGCCACATTGTGCTTGCAGAAATCGTTCAGAGGCAAAAAGGGAAGAGAACTGTTCAAACGGATCAAAGCTGCAAGGACGATCCAGTCCTACGTAAGAATGTCTATCCAAAGGCGACGCTTCACGAAGACAAAAGCTGCAGCAGTTACTATTCAGTCTGCCTATAGGGCACATTATCGCCGAGTGCAACAATCCAGGATGCAAAAGGCTGCAGTCTTAATACAGCAGTGGTACAGGTCATGTAGACTGGTCAAGGAAGAGCAGAAGAAGTTCATAAGAATTCAGAAAGCCACACTGACTTTGCAGCATGCATTCCGGCGAACACTCACAAGACGGCGTGAGAAAAGAAGACTAGCAGCTGTCAAGATCCAGTCTGTATTGCGTATGCATCTACAACGCAGTCGCTACATGAAGTTGCGCTCGTGTGCTGTGAAGCTGCAAGCTAATTACAGAATGCGTACAGCCCGGAGAACTTATCTAAGACATCAGGCTGCTGCTGTTACACTACAGACATTCTACAGGGCACACAGAGCAAAAGTAGAACAGAGACGCCGGTATCTCAGGACATTGGGCTGTATCAGGACCCTTCAAGCACGAGTGCGCGGGTTTATTGCTTATAGAAGATTCCAAAAAATGCGAGCAAGTGCAATCAAGATTCAGGTTGGTCTTTTCTTATTGCCTTTTTTTTTTTATGATTTAGATTTCTGTAGATGCTAATGCAACAACCTTAATTTCTTCCAGGCATGTTATCGTGGGATGCTCGAGAGGCAAAAATTCCAGCAACAAAAGAAGTCTGCATGTATTATTCAGAAGCATTACAGAGCCTATCAACTCTGCCAAAGGGAGCGGGCACGGTTCCTCAAACTTCGGAAGTCTGCACTTCTAATTCAAGTAGGATATATTGCATGTACATTTAAGCATTTGGCAGACGCCCTTATCCAGGACGACTTACATTTTTATCTCATTATACACCTGAGCAGTTGAGGGTTAAGGGCCTTGCTCAAGGGCCCAACAGTGGCAACTTGGAGGTTGTGGGATTTGAACCAGGGACCTGAACCGCTGAGCTACCCCTGACCCTTTAATATCTTCAGATATTAAGGGGTCATTCAGGGGTTAATATCTTCAGATATTAACTGTATTTAAAAAATAAAAAGCAGTTACGATTTTGTGTGAGGAAAATGTATTTGTTTATTACAGACGGAATTCCGTGCATACCAAGCAAGAAAACTTACCATGCAGAGACGAGCCGCACTAAAAATTCAAGCTTGGTTTAGGGGATGCCAGGCTAGACGTGCCTACGTCTCAAAACAAACTGCCATTGCAACTATCCATAGATGTCTTCAAACAAGATTTCAGAGGTTAAGGTAATGCAGGGTTTCAGCTTAACAAGACATGTTTTGAGAAAGAATGTTCTCTTTGTGGTTTCAGTAACATTTAATTTTTTCTGCGTCAGGTTTCGAGCAATCCAGCACAGTGTCCGTGTAATTCAGCAAAGATGGAGGGAAACACTGATTGCTAGGAAACAGCGAGCTGAGTTCCTGACAATCAAGAAGTCAGTTGTTGCCGTGCAAGCCCAGTGGAGAGCTGTTCGAGTGAGGAGATCAATTCAAAAGGTAATTGTCTTTTCATTTTTTGTTTCTTACTATAATAGCCTAGCAAAAGTTTTTTGATGAATGGCTGAATGAGTTTAAAGAGCAAAATAAAATGGTATAAGATCCAAAGTCCTTCTAAAAAGCTAATATTAGCTTTGGAATTGTGACAGATGTGTAAGTAATGATCAATCCACTTAGTTCATGTACTCTAATCTGTTTAAATATTGTTGCTTGTTATTGGTTTAGAATTAAAGAGTTCTCCTAAGTGCATTTTTTTTCTTTCAATCAAACTTGGACAAGCAAATAGATTTATCATCACCACAGTTATTTCAGAATATGTTCAGCCAATTTGTTAAATGTTATATTGATCTGTTTGCCTAACTCTGAGTGCATCGGTACACATTCTGCATTCAGGTCAAATTCTACCTTTATCTTCCTTGGCAGGTTATTTTAGTCCAGTACATTTTAAAATGTGATGCAAAGCAAAACATTCTGCATGGTCAGAAATCTAAATACAAAAGTGCAAAGTGCCATTCAGTAAATGAGCTCATTGGAATAACCTTCAGATGATAGATTAAGAGAGACAGCAAAGCAGTAAGTTAGCCTGTAAGCTGGTGAATTTATGGCAGGTTGGGTAAAGACGTACACCTTATAGAAATACTAGCTAAAATCACACTTTGATGTTCAGAAATGCATCACATTTGCTTTTGACAACTTGCTGTAAAACAATGTCTTGGTAGCAATAAAGAGATGCAGAGATGTCGCTTCAATGGATTTCCATCAACTGGATTTTAGAGAGGTCGTGTCTGAGATAAAGCTCAGATAGAGCTACTATTTAGAAGGTGGACGATAATATAGCCTCACAGTGTATTGATGTGGGTGAGAGAATAATCACCAAGGAAAGTTTATGCAAGTTTTTAACTGTTAATGTTCAGATAATTCAACTGGAGATACTTGATGCACAAATCCCACCGTCGGGTTTGCCATCACGACGTCCGTTTGTCATTCTCTCTCTCATTACACACACACACACTCACACACACACTGAGCAATTTCAGGAACACCAAGCACAGAGAGAACACGCAAACTCCATGCACGCAGATCCAGGACGGGAATCGAACTCCGACCCTGGAGGTGCAAGGCGTGTGCTCTGCCGAATCTGATATTGTCTCCGATTCACATTATGCAAGTCATCAGGAAAGTTAAACACATTTGAAGATATCTTATTCTGACTTCAGCGTTCTGATAAAAAGTTGAATGGGGCAGTGAACAAGCTCTTGATCTGTAATTGCATTATTTTACGCAGCGTGCTGATGATACATGAATGGATGATAAAAAATAAAAAAAAAAGCAGGTTTATATCGGTGTTCCTAATAAAGTGGACAGAGACTATGTATTCAATATGTATATGGTAGGGCTTTGCATTGAATCCCACTCCTGCCTAAATGAGCCACCCTTTTAAAATATTATTCTAATGTTCATCTAAATGAGGCTGAAGAACTTTATTTTGCAGGCTGATTATTTTTTCCCCTTTAAATGAAACCTTTTTTTTTTTTTTTTTTTTTTTTTTCCCCCTTAGGCAAAAGAATCTGCAAGACGGCATCGTTTCACTGCTGCTGTTTATCATCATTTGTGTGCAGTAAGGATACAGAGGGCGCTGCGAGCTCACTGGGCACTAAAAGCAGCCAAGATGCAGATCTCTTCAGTCATTTATATCCAGGTATTTAACCTTTTTAGCTTTTTTTTTTTTTATTATTTTTTATTTATTTATTTATTTTTTCCACAAAACAGTTTATGGTCTCCTGGTTCATGATAAGAAAAGGTCTGTCTCTGTTTGTATTTAACATTTTTACATTTTTCATGTTAATTTTACTGTATTTTAGCGCTGGTTCTTGGCCAGGCTACAGAGAAGGCGATATCTTGAGCAAAGACAGAAAATCATCATGGTACAGAGAGCAGTGAAGGCTTGGCTTAATCGTCGCAATGAAGCCGCTACTATTATCCAACACGCTGCCAAAAGATTCCTGTTAAGACGCAGGAAAGAGAGACTGCAACGTGGAATCATAAAGTTCCAGGTACAATTGTCATGTAAATATGAAAATCAGCTGCTCGGTTAATTATAAGGTTTATAACCCCGGGTTCCCTTACCGTATTGGTAACTTTATAGGCATGTAGGTAACATCGTGCTCTATGTACTTAATTCCAAAAAGAAAATGATAGCATGGCTTAGGTTTACAAAATATGAAGTTATCTGGTATTTGTAGCAATTCCACAACTATGAAGGATTTTTAATGTGCAGTTCCCCACTTTGAGCTGTGCAGCATTAATCTAGAAGGCAGGGAAAGAAGCTATAACTGTATGCACATAATAGCTCACCAACTCGTGTATATGAGGAAACCCTGTTCAGTGAATAAAGGCTAATAGACAGCTTCATCTATCAATATAAATGAACCGTTATATTTTGTTTTATTTAAATCTGTCACCTAATAATATCCTAATGGCATCTCAAGGCACTCTGGAGAGGACATCGCTCGAGGAAGCTTCACGACACGGCCAAAGTCATTTCTGTCAGGCATCGCTTGCGGAAGGTCAACAGAGAGGCCAAGGAAGAAGACAAGCTCTGTCACAAGACTACAACTGCCTTGAGTTACCTTCTCGGATATCAAAATTATGCCTATATTTTAACCGCTTTGCAGTATTTGGGTAAGATTTTCTACATACAAGGTTTTTCTCTGATCATTTGTTCAAAGTGAGGATATCAAATAAGATTTAGATTTTCTTTAAAGAAACTGCAACCAGACTTTCACCGGAGAGCTGCGAATATCTTGTGAACAGTGGCGCAACACACACCATCTTCACTTTGATAAGGAGCTGCAACCGGAGTGTGCCTTCAATGGAGATCATCACGTTAGCAATTCAAGTTCTTCTCAATCTGTCAAAAGTATGTGGTCACATCATTATGGGAAAAGAAAATATCTGCCTGATTAATTAGGAATTAACTGTATGGCAGTTTTAAATATTATTATTTTATTAATCGTCTGAGTTTCTTTTTGCCGTAGTACAACAAGACTATAGATGCTGTTTATGACGCGGAGGACTCTGTGGAAACGCTCTTGGGCCTGCTTCAGACGTACAGAGAGAAAGCTGGGGATAAGGTTGCAGACAAAGGGGGCAGCATCTTCACCAAAGCATGCTTCCTTTTAGTGATTTTGGTACAGGATGAAAAACGGGCATTGGTAGGTGTGGCCATGACATCAGGTCATACTTTTCATTTTCCAATTCCTTTCAATTCTAGTATATAAATGCTTTTGTTTTCTTGTTGTTTAATTACTTCTAGGAGGTGAAAAAGCTCCCCAGGGCCTCAGACCGCATTTGCAGGATCTATAAGTTAATGCTTCAAAAATGCAAAATGGATGCCCAGAGAACCAAAGTCAAACAAAGAATGAACGTCTCACTGAATGGAAGCTTCCTTCCCCAAGCCACTCCTCAGAAGTCTAAGCCAATAACGAGGTATGTTGGTATAGTTAATTCATTTCCCTTTGGTAGAAAAATGATGTTGCAAGCTGCTCAAATAGGATTGATTAGAAATAATTCTTCGTGTTATTTGTTTTTCTGGTCAGTTATTTTTTTAATTCATGCTAACACACAGTATGCTATCTGTATCGCACATGCATGGTCTTGCATCCTCTGAACTGTGTATCATACTGACTGAAAATTTACAAAAGCATGTTAGTTTAATATACAGTTTTGCATTAATTAGATTGGATTTTATTCTATATTTTGTCATTTCTATATTACTTTTGTTTTTTTTCCCGCTTTTTTGTAATTGTGTTTTTAATCACTTTAATTTATTATTAAATACATTTATTTATTTATTTTTATATTTTCTAGATTTGTACCAGACTGGGTCCTTGGAAGAAAGAAGATGAATATTGTAGATCCTCTTAGTGCCATCCAAGTATTGGTTAAATCTCTTGCCATTGTACCTTGAGAACATCAAGACTTTTAGCTTTTTGTATATAGTTGAATATATTTGCTTCTATTTCTTATAAACCTAAGCTTGTACATATTATATACTGTTTTATATTGCTGTTTACCTGGTATAAAAGTTTTATCATAACTTTTGATTATGCTATATTTTTTCCATCTTTTTCTTAAATATATTTTTTTTTAAGTTTGTATGCTGTATTTGTTGCAATTTCATGGCCAGCACAATGCTGGATCTCTTGTATATAAAAAGGTTCAGGGATGTTTTACAATATCTGTGGAGCAAAAATTCTTTAACTGAAGTCATGTCAAAACCTAATGACAGTAATTCAGGAAATAAAAAAAAATATTTTAAAAGTTTTGAAATTGGATGATCTATTGGCATGATCACCGGGAGCAGAAATTATGAACTCTTGTTACATTCATGATCTGTTTTGTACATTAAATATTTTAAAAGTATTCCCTTTATATTCAGTGTGCCTTCTTTGTAGTTTTAGCACTGCAGCACTAAAGAAGCTTTTTTTTAATGCACATATTTGTAATGTGAAAAAAGTAGCATCTGTGGTACTATTGGTGCTATAGTCTGGGTTGCTTCAGTTAGACAGGTCTAGGCTCAGAAACATTATATGGCAATAAGATGAAGTTAGCTGACAACCTGAATGTACTGAATGACCAGGGGTTGAGGAAGAATTTCGTACCCCAAGTCACTCAAGTTTCACTGTTTCATGAGCTGAATGGGCTGGGATGTTGTCGTGAAGAAGGCGCACTTTTTTTCAGTTAGAAAGAAGGAAATGAGTGGTTTTATAATTAAGATCAATCAAAAGGAAATTGAAACAGTCAATAATTTTAAATAT
>JAQMYI010000007.1:2234628-2247535 GCA_030014275.1 Clariallabes melas | reverse complement strand
TCAACAGAAATGCATTTTTATGGCATTACAATATCAAAAATCATGCAGGTTAAAAACCTCTGATCTGCCTTTTTCTCCAAACTCAATTATACTCATTACACACTCTTATCAAGTTGAGTTTTGAGACGTTGGAGGTATTCGAGGTGGTAAAACATCGCCGTATCTTTGTAATCCTACAGGTGGCGCGCTCTGAACTGTTTACACATTTTCATCCTGTGTACTAGAAGTGAATTATTTGCTAAGTTTGTTTAGAAATAATTATTGCGGATGGCAGAGATACACGCTGCTCAGTTAAATGTTAAACTGGTGCTGATTTTATATTTTTTCTGTTATACATATAATACAGAAGGTGTGTGTGGCCAAAGAAGCTTTTTCTGAAGTTTATGCAACATGGAAGTGACCGATCTTGCTTACATGAATTTTTTTTCAAGTTGCTAACTTCAGCCGTGACTTTATGACTTTATATTTGCCCCAAAAATATATCATTACTGTCTCGCTTCAAACAATAATGATTTAAAATGCAAATTATTGGTGATGGCGAGATGAAGCTTCATGAAACCTTGAAGCCTTCCAGCCAATTGGTTCACAAAAGGGTTCATTTCTCCAGGCTTTATTTGCACACAAACCCCCCTACTGGTCAAATAATTAAGATGAGCTGATGTGTTCGTAGTCATTTTACCAGTACCGTGATCCTCTCAAAGCTGTCTTGCCCTACTGTAGGTTGGGCCTGGGAATTATACATGATTTTCATAAAAAACTATGCATTTTTCTATTGTGAGCACAAGATAATAGCTCATTTAAACCATCTGTTGTTTTCTCCTCTTATTAATGTGCTTGTTTGTAAATAGTGTTTATAAGATTTCCGTGCCTGTTACATTTTGATCAGTGTTCCATGGCAGTAGCACACATACCAAAAGTGACCCTCCTCCATTACATTAATATTTCATAATTTCTGTCATATTAGAGGGAGGGACAGTGAAGTTTTCCTACTGGGACAATGTTTAAAATAAATAATTACAATGTTTAAAATAAATAATTATTATTTGTATTTTTTTTTATTAATTAATTAAAAATGATTTCTTAATTTATTAATTAATTAATGAATTTATTTATTTTGTATGCACAGATATTTGCAAAACAAGATAGTGAACACAAAAAACAACACAGCAAGAGACGTAATGATACTAAAGAAAATATACATCAGCAATAACATTCAGAGCACCTAAAAAAAGCCAGATTGGGCTTTATATCTGTCAACACATGGTGGCAAAATTCGAACGACTTCCTGAACCGCCAATCGCAGTGAGGCTTCAAACGTCATTCATGACGTCAGTTGCCGTAAACAATAAAAGTTTGAGACACGCTTCACTAAATAGTTCCTGGATTTCTCGACATACACTTCGAAGCATCGCCACAGTACGTCCCATCACTACAAATTATTCATATTTCTTTGAATATTGATCCTAAAGTTGTAAGTTTCTAGAAGCATATGACCTGTGAAAACTGTTGCTTAAATTAATGCATTCCATGCTAAATTAAGGATTTTCCCCCAAAAAAATATGTAGTGTCCGTAACCATGTCAAATTCATGTTGATATATCTTACATTTTAGAGTAGTACACTTTTTCAGGTCTAGGTCTTTTCATGTGAATTCAAAAAAAGTTACTGACACTACACATACAGTAAATGAGACTTTTTAGCACCAATACCATGTTTTGGCCATTTTGAAGCTTAGTAGCAATTACTAAGGAGACAGCTTGGTGTTTAAGATGACATAATGCTATCATGTGTTTTCTTGCTGAAAATACTTCAGTGAGTGTTTATGAATGTTGGTTTTTGCAGACAGCTGCTTTCCCTTTTTATAAAAACAAACATGAGAGTGAGGGTTAGCTGAGTAATACATGTCAAACATCAGAGTGCTGTTACCATCTATTATCATCACACATGGGATGCCTCTCGTCCAATCAGATTACTTGGTCGGAATTAACTGTTATATAATTAAGAAGAAACTACCAAAAAACTCCACATGTCCAAGGTATTTCTTGTTGTATGTGATGTTTGTTTAACAGTAATGGAAGGAGTCTCCAGTTTGAGTGCTACTGTATGTGGCAAGATTTCCAACATGTGCGGAAAACAAAATCATTTTATATCAATATATTCAAGCTATCCTTTAAACATAAGTGATGACAGTACCTTACTTGTCTCCAGTCATCATTTAAAAAAAAAACTGAAATGTTGTTCCATTAAAAAAAAAAATTACAATTGCTCATTAAGATTAATAAACCCCCTCGGATATTCAATTATAGGAAAAGAGTAATCCGCTTGGTGTCATGATCTCTTTTTCCATAATTCATGATCCTTTTGTTTGTGTTTTTCTCATATTTAGGATGTGGTGTCTCATAACTGCATTGTTATTTTCTCCAAGACAACGTGTCCTTTTTGCAAGATGGCCAAGAATGTCTTTAATCAAATAGGAGCCACGTATAAGGTCATCGAACTGGATGAACATAACAACGGCCAACAAATTCAAGAGGCTTTAGCAGAAATGTCTGGCACCAGAACGGTAAGGCGTTCATGATCATTAATTGCACATTCTTTAAACTACAGCTATATGTTATTAACATAAAGCCAGTTATACTGATTAATATAAACTGTGTAGAAATTTCCCTGCTGTGGGACGAATAAAGGAATATCTTATCTTAATGGTTTATTAATGTTTCTTTCTGGTTTCTTAATGTTTTTTTTTTTTTTTAATGGTCTGGTTTCTTTCAGGTCCCAAGAGTCTTTATCAATGGAGAATGCATTGGAGGAGGCTCAGATACTCGACAGCTTCACGAACAGGGCAAACTGTTGCCTCTGATTGAGAAGTGTAACCCGTGCTGCTTGAATAATGCTGCAGAGGGATCAGGGAGTGGGCAGAATCCTTCATAACGGTTCCCTAAGATGAATTAAATCATTGAGTACAGGGAATAGAGTATTAGTGACTGTCATCCGGTTTTCATTATTTTGGTCTTTTTTTTTTTTTTTGCTGAAAAAAAAGGCAATCCATTTTTTATTTCACTATTAATTTATTTTAAAAACTACATGATTGACGAGTACCGAGGTAGGCTCGGTACTCGTCAATCATGTAGTTTTTAAAATAAATTAATAGTGAAATAAAAGATGGATTGCCTTTTTAACAAGCATTGGGAAACATAATAAAATGTTACAAACGGACAAACACCAGATGGTTATAATACACTTTTATGCCTGTTGTATTGGTTCATGTTTAATTGCGTACACTCTATTTAACGTGTCTATTTATTGTTTAGTAGGTGCGATTTAATAAGCTCATTGTGATCAAACACAAAGGAAGATTTTTATCCAAAAAGTGTTGCAATGAGAAAATAATAAATCCCGAAATCAAGTGTGGCAGAATTCTGCGTTATGTCATGCAGTGTCTCAGAGTTAAAGGTACTGTATGTTCAGTGATGCAGCATAATAAAATCCACATGCCATCAATGACTCTTTGTCATAACTCCAACTGTCTTATGTACCAAAATAATTCTTAATCCTCCTAGAGGGTTGATCAGATTGTATACCCCTAATGATAATAACTGATTCCTGACACAGCTGGATACACACTACTCTACACTACACCAACTCAGTCCAAATATCCTTATTGTGCAGTATTATACGTGTGTAAATGTAATATGTGAGGTAAAGAGGACGTTTTACCTGCGGGATCCAACACATTACTTTTTTTTTCTTCTAACAGACTCCTAATAAAGTCTCAATATCAGTCAGGTAAATCACAGCAGCTCATTAAATTGATTATATTGAACTTCGTACAGCTATAACATTGTGTCAGAAATCTTAAAGTTTTTTTTTCCAGTCTGTCTTAAATCAAAGTTGAGGTGCATATTACAATTAGAATAGGTCTTGATTGTTGTAAAAGTTCCTATAAATAAATAAAAGTGAATTTAATTGAAGTGTTTCCAGAGTCTGTATGTTCTCCCCGAGCTTGGTAGGTTTCCTCCTGGTACTCCGGTTTCCACAGTCCAAAGACATGCATATTAGGCTAATTTGTGTTTCCAAATTGCCCATAGTGTGTGAATGTGTGTGTGCACGCACACTGGGATGGATTGGCCCCCAGTCCAGAGTGCACCCTGCCTTGTGCCCAAAGTCTCCTGGGATAGGCTCCAGGATTCCTGCAACCCTGTATAGAATAAGTTGTATAGAAGCTATACTGCTTTATCCCATAGACAGGGTTGCAGGGGGCCTGGAGCCTACACTCTGGCGGGGTAAACTCTGGACAGGGTGCCAATCTATTGCAAGGCACGCATACACACACAACAGGCAATTTTGCAACACCAATTAGCCTAATCTGTCTGTTTTTAGACTGTGGGAGGAAATCAGAGTACCCAGAGCAAGCAACATGCAAACTCCATGCACACACAGACCCCAAAGCGGGAATCGAACCCGGACCCTGGAAGTTTCAGGCCAAAGTGGTAACCACTACAATACAAAGCATTAAAGTAAAAAATATCAATTTAGAATTCCAAAAAGGAATTCCAGGAAGCCCTAAGCAACATTCTCCAGTCCAGCAGGTGGCAGTAATGCACCACTAACAGGTCAGTCATTTACAAAAAACGTTGACGATTAAGAAGACGCTGGCGTGTTGGTGAATGAATCCTGGGCTGTGTTGGAATATTTTGTCTGCTAGTTTTGTTATTTATTACACGCCATAACCATTCTGTTTTACAAAAGTAAAAGAAATAAAAAAAATAAAAACATGGCAGGAAGTGCTGGAGAGTGGTGTCTGATGGAAAGTGACCCTGGAGTTTTCACAGAGCTGATAAAAGGCTTTGGTAAGCCCTGCTGCTATAGTAACACACACACACAAAACTAGCTAGCACCGGTTAATAATCCACAGGAACCCGTTTTTAGGGAGTGTTCTGCCTCTGCAGTGATTCTAATAACCCTTTATGAGCTATTCGTCTATTGTTTTTCCTGTTTACGTGATGGCGCTAACTAGCATGACAGCTAATATCCTTTTCTTAAACGCACTTGAAATAAAGCCGCTGATTAGTATGTGGCCTTCTGTTTTGTCTCGCATTTTTTAAAAGCTGAAAATCAGTTTAATAATCGGGTTTTTATCGTTATCTCCCGATAAATCCCGATTTTCGTCCCTAATTAGCGGTGGATGCTGCCCGATTTGTACCACGCATGTGTTAATCCTCCCACGCATGCGCAGTGTGTTCACCCAGCACAACGGGTTATAACAAGGGCTGGACGGATTGATTAAAAAAAAAAAAATCACATTGCAATTGTGATTAAAACTGTGATATTAAAATATTAAAAGTACAATTCTGGATTTAAACATATACATTTCATCTAACATCAAATGTGCAAGTGATCTCATTAAGAGGATGTTTTTTTTTTTTTTTTTTTTTGCGAATTTAATCCGTTCCGAAGACGAGCTCTTAAAGTGAAATGTCGTATTGCGAAACACATTTTCTCAGAGGAAATAATGTAAATGCAGATAATCCGCTCCAGGCACCCAAAAATATTACTATTACCAATCATCAGCACTATAATTATATTTTGCGCATATAAAAACACTCAAAACATTGTAAATAAAGTAAAATATATTAAAAAAAAAAGACATTAAACCTCACTTAACCTTAATTTATGATCATGATATAGTTAAACTCACTTTGCTTGGCTTTCCACTGACGCAAATAAGTTTTTAACATTTCTCGCCCGTATGCACAACCGGTTCTGCTCGGTTTGTTCGCTCGTATGCCGAAAATGCTTCATATGCTGAGGCAAATTTCTTTCAAAATTTCAGTTCTTAAGCTGAAAATTTGTGATGTGGTGTATTTATGTCTCAAAATTATGTAAAAGAAAAAAATAAACAAAAATTATTGATAAACTCTATATGAATTCTGAATTTTTATTTTATTTTTATTTAATTCCGAATTTTATTTTTCACATACAGTCATACACAGTACGTTATGCAGTGACCTTAAAAAAAAATGTAAAAACAATTAACAAGAAATAAATAGAACAAAATCTAAAAATTTTTTTAAAAATATATAAAGATGAATTAAAATGGAAATGAATGGAAATGTCCAGGAAGTGTGCAAATGTGCATGTGTGTATGTAGATGTCCATGGTCCATAAATGTCCATAATCTGCAAATGTCCATGTACAATGTCCATGACTATGCCTAATATAACCTGTAATATATTGATTGCGCAGGTTCATATTGTGATTTTGTTTTTTTTATGCCAATAATTGCACAGATCTAATTATAATGAACAAAAGTAAACTAGCTTTCAACTAGCCTGTGTTTCCAACAGGTCTGAAATGTACAGTATTTGTGGTGGTAGCCGCCGGCATTACCTGCCAGCACAAACGTGGTCTACCACATACAACAAACAACAAATACATATACATACCTTTAACACAATGTTTTTATTTATTTGATACAGTGGTTTAATTTAATCCTTTCCGGAGAAAAGTTCTTGTGTTGTTTTGTATTGTGAAACGTCTTTTTTCCGTAGGAAATAATGTGAATGTCTTCACTAAATAAATATATAAACTCACAGCACTTGACTTTCCACTGACACAAACAAGTTTTGAACGGCTCCTGGACTGTTGTACTGTTGTATCGTACGCGCAACTTAGCTGGCATTCGGTTCGGCTTGGTTCTTTCATATGTCGAAAATGCTTCATATTAGGCTATCTATGTAAGTCCATTTTCAGTAGTAGCGAGATTTCAGGTGAAGGAAGCTCTAAGAGTAGGGCATGTTACACTGAAGAGCAGTAGGATCACTGGAGTATTGTGAACACTAGTACTACAGTATGATAATTAAAAAAGGGGGTAAAAAAAAAGAAATCTGTTAAATGCTTATAATCTTCCAGTTCTTCATACTGTACTTATTTGTGTTTTTGAGTAAGTTATTGCGTTTTACGTTAGTACATAGTACAGTGTATTTTTACACGGTCATGTTAGTTTACAAACATTAAAGTTAATTCATTGTTAAAAAATCAAGTGTTAAAAATAAGCCCCAGACAAAGTAAAAAGAAATAAATAAAAACAAAAATTCTGCAGCCAAAAACAAATTGTTCATTTTAGGTCAAGCATAAATGTTTAAAGGTTGGTTTATGTTTGTTTTTCCCTAATGTCAGGATGCAAAGGAGCACAAGTTGAAGAAATATGGAGCATGGAGCCAGAGAACTTTCAAAATCTCAAGTAAGAATTAATCTATAGTGAATACTGCTGTAAATATTCAGACATGCCAACTGGGAATGCTAAAATACACTTCTCTTAAAGTGTCTAGCACTGATGATAACCGAAGGTGCTCCAGTTGATCGGCCAGTTTTGAGCTTGATCGTCTGATCATCTTCAGATATATCGGATTCTGTGTGATCACGCACGTGCACAAAGGAAAATTCGCTATATTCACTATACTGTCTGGAGATCAAATGCTGCTCCAGCAATCTCCATCCAGAGGTTTTTGGAGAGATTTTTTGCTCTCAGGTGCACTATCACCACAGTCATCTGTGCTTTATTTCCTCCCATAGTGGTGCAGGTAAAAAAAAAAAAGAAAAAAACGTGTTTATCATTGTCAGTTCTCTATCACTACCCGAAAAGCAGCTGGCCAATGAGAGTGGAGCACTGTAACACCCACACATCCATAAATGAGATTTGGGCCAGAACTGCAAGTGAAAACGTTTGGCAGCAAAACTGAAATTTCAGGACTTGAACTGGAGAAAAAAAAAGTTCTGTTAATTTTTTAATTAACAAAATATAATCTCTTGATTCTGTATCTTGTGTGTTCTAGACCAGTTCACGGCTTAATATTTCTCTTCAAATGGCAACCTGGTGAGGAACCAGCTGGCTCCATCGTACAGGACTCGAGGCTCGACCAGATCTTTTTTGCCAAGCAGGTACATTATAGCAGACTGTGTGCAGTTATATTACCACACTGTTCAGCTCCAATTATCAGAAAGTTGGACAGTGTTTTGGCCACAAGGTTTATATTAGTTTGCTTATTATATTATATTGTTTCTGTATTTATGTGAAGCTAGTCACCCATGTGAGGTTAATAGTAGCTGCTTTGTTTTTAGGCTGTAACAATATAAATGTTTTTTTTTTGGTAATAAATGTGATTATTTATTACCATGTGCTGTATTACATGTACACTGTACGGTCAAAATAAAGGTCTCTATTTCAGAATGATCAAATGATTAGGCTGCATCAAGCAAAGATTTGAAATTACTGGAACTGGGTTAAGAACTCTTCAACACGTTATCAGAGTCCCGAAGGATGGTAGTGAATCGTGAATTTTGTGGAAGAAATGTGGTCCGAAAAAAATCATAAATGGAGATCGCATACACGCTTAAAGTTGCATGGTATAAACATTTTTAAGTAAAAACCAGAGCTATGTTTAATAATGAAAGTAAGATTATTTCCATACGCACACAATGTGACAAGAACTTCAACAGTGTTTCAAGTTTCAACAGCTGTGTGGCGTTAAAGAAACAACTAGTTAATGAGACTCATCAGAAAAACATGTTTTAGTTTGCTGGGGAGCATAAATATTGGACTTTGGAGCGATGGAAAAAGGTCATGTGGTCTGCTGAATCCTGATTGAGCCTATTCCAGAGCGATGGGCGAGTCAGGGTAAGAAGGGGAGTCCATGAAGTGATGCTCCCATAATGCATAGTGTCCACTGTACAAGCCTCTGGAGGCAGTGTTATGATCTGGGGTTGCTTAATGAAATTAAGTCAGTCGATAATCTGAATGACGGCTCAGTGGAGTATTTGTAACCTAATGGCAAAGCCATATTCCAGGACTCGGGTTGTTAGAGTGGCCATATTGTGTTCTGTAATCAGTGCTAAAGGTGATTGAAGGAAGTCAAAGAGGTTGCGACCTTCTTTTCAGTTTATATACGGTTTGGTTTATGCTTATGCCAATTAAATGATTCAGCTTTCCTTATATTTTTGGGGTTTTAGGTAATCAACAACGCTTGTGCGACCCAAGCAATAGTCAGTGTGCTACTGAACTGCTCTCATCCTGACATCCACCTTGGTGAAACACTGACAGAGTTCAGAGAGTTCTCACAAAGCTTTGATGCTGCAGTAAGTTGAATCTATTTTTGTTTGTTTTGTTTTTGATTTATTTGACACATGAACTGTTGGAAAGACAGCGGATAGATGCGACATATTCTGCTGCTTGAAGACTGCAATTCCTGGCTAATGCAACTCTCAATTAAATGCATCAAGTCAAGTAGGCTATTATTGTCATTTCTACCATATATCACACAAGTTTATAACAGCAAATATGAGTCACTACTCAGTATAGAGGAGAATGCAGGATTCAGAAACTTCTTCAGAGAGCTGCATGACATATCTCCATCCCCATCACAGCAAAAGAGCTGCTAGGTTCACAGTTTTGAAGTACTTGCGATGTACTTACATAGTTGGAAATTTATTATTTTTGTCTGAATACACATACATTTTGTCTTAATTGTTATATTTATTTTATTTATCAGATGAAAGGCCTTGCTCTCAGTAACTCTGAAGTAATTCGACAAGTTCACAACAGCTTTGCCAGGTAAAATATCTCAACTTACTTAAACGGACACTTTAATCCGAATGTAGCCAATGACTTTAGTATGTAAATGCATGTAGATTTATGTTAGAATTATCTTTATGGTTAAGTCATCATACAGTTGCCTAAGAAAACAGATAAATATAATATGTAATGTAATAGCATTATAAAGAAAATGTTTCAAAGACATTTTAGTGTGTCAGGCATGTTTATATTTCCTAGCTTTTCCTTCTGTTAATCGTGATTAGCTTGTTTCCTCAATAATTTCCAACAAAGTTTTCTATTTGGAAAATACTTAAGTAACACTATAAGTATTTACTAATAAAGTAACACTAATAAATTGGAAGATTTTTTTCTTGGTTCAGATCTTTCTGGGATTTTCAAGTGCATGAGATCCAGATACTTACTCATTTATCAAAATGTTTTCCTCACAAGTCCAAAAGTTTCAAGTTTTTGTTTTTGCCAAAGTTTGCTCCCTAACTAATTTTGCCTAGTTTTTTCAAGCCTAGGAAGTGTATGCTGTTAAAATCAGAGGGATTTTGTCATTTTTATGGTAGTACGTGTATACAATTGAGAAATTAGACAGTGTTTGTGTATACACTGACCAGCTATAAGGAACATCTATAACACCACTGCCAGGTGAATTTAACTAACATAGATTGTCAATTATATAGCAGTAAACTGGTTACAGGACCATGGGCACCCAATTCTGGCCATGGCAGAACATTAGAACACCCAGTGCCTCACAGCCCCACCACACTGTTTATAGCGTGCAGTTTATATTACGTATATTTAAATTTGTTGTTTTGCGCAAGTATGAGACCACAGAATATTGTAAGAATACAAGAATATTGATCATTATATAACTGTAAATGCTTTCTCAATTTATCAGACAGCAGATGTTCGAGTTTGATGCGAAGTCATCAGCAAAGGATGAAGATGCTTTCCATTTTGTGAGCTACGTGCCTGTCAATGGTAGACTCTATGAATTAGATGGACTACGCGAAGGACCTATTGACCTCGGTAAAGTTCCAAAGTTAACGTTGCTTGTTTGTTGTTTTTCATTACTGTGGCACATTATAGCAAATATTCATAAGTTGTTTTACGAATGTCATCTGATGTACTAAATGATGCCGTTAATTTCAGTGTAAAAAATAAAATTAGAACAAAGGATTTGAAAAGCTTGAAAATTTGTTAGCTCCTTAAATCTGATTAATCTGTTACCAGTAGTTTTCCCTTAAATTTCTTATATTTTATAATCACTGATCTAGCAAGAGTTTCTGTTAAATAAATATCTTTCATTCAGGCACCTGCAACCAGGATGACTGGATCAATGCAGTTCGACCAGTTATTGAGAAAAGAATACAAAAGTAAGTGTTGCACTAAATTACAATTCCAAGTTTCTTTAAAGCGGATATATTGTTTTATATTGTTCTTGCACTTATTGCTTATCAGATACAGTGAGGGAGAAATCCGTTTCAACTTAATGGCCATCGTGTCTGATCGTAAGATGATTTATGAGCGTAAAATTACAGAGCTACAGACTCACTTAACAGAGGTAAGATTTCCTGATGGGAAATGGTTTTAAAACACTTTGTTCAGCTGTTCATTCCTTTAAACAATAATATCCTTGTGATCACAGGAAGAGCCAATGGATACAGACCAAAGTGCTAATCTCCTGAGCTCTATCCAGTCGGAGATCGCCAAGTACCAGCTCCTGATTGAGGAGGAGAACCAGAAATTAAAAAAATATAAAGTATGTTCATATTGTGCCAGTTATATCTTCTTCATTTAAAAAAAAAAATTGATTTTGACATATTATGCCATTGCAATTTAAACTTCGATAGGTAGATGTTAAATGTACCCTTAATATATGTATGTATGGCGAACAGCAAATAATGACGCAAATAATCTCATTAAGGGGATGTTTGCCAATATTTGTTGACATGCCGATGATCACTACATTTCATTCTTTTACTCTGTACCTCTTTATCCTGTATACAGGGTCGCGGGGGGCCTGGAGCCTATAATCTTATTGCTAAAAACATAACATTTTAGCAATAAGATTATCATCATTATTAATTAACTCTACAGTCAGTCTAGTCTAGCCAAAACCATTAAAGGATTTTCACAAAATAATTATCTTAACATTTAAAATGTATGTTTTCATCTGATCTTTTCAGCTGATAATATTTATTTTAAACATCACAACAACTGCTGCATATCCATGTTTTTTAACTACAAAACAGTTGGAGCAGTATGGACAGTACAGTGTTTTGAAACTTTTTGTTTATTATGAATTTACACACGTTTATTGTTGTAGGTATACTGTAGCTCCAATGGGTCACAATGATTTGCTAACCTATTAGCTTTATGTAAGTGGCAACGGTTTAACTATAAAATACATCAGAACATTGTTATGGTAATGTCGTAACCTAAATAGCACAAAGAGGCTGTAAAACTGGGTGATTTTTATGGTATGCCTTTTTATGGTACTCTTCAGGTTTATGGTATTTCTCCCAGCGATTGTGTTTCCCACACTGTTTCTCCTCCGATATTACGTCACATCGACTTTTTTTCTCCGGTTCAATATGAAGAAAATCGGCCCAGATATCGGCTCTTCTATTTCGCCCGAGTAATACTGATGTCATGACATAAAAATAAAGATGACTGAACTTGTAACATCCCGCAACTGTGCGCTGTGACCCGGGTAACACCGCTGCTCATGTCATAATGAATTAACGATTGTGATTGTGACGAAACTTGTATATTGACGAAAATAAAGACGGATGTTTTATGAGTTTGTATTTTTTTCAAACCACATTTTAGTCTCGTATTTTTTCGTCAACAATATTGCATGCTGATTTCATCACTGCCACTGTTCATTGATATCCGTGACGTCTCGTCATCGTCCTGTCTTAGAGGAAAAAAAGGTCGTCAGCGAATATTTGTCGTTATTATTTTCGTTGACGAAATTCGCACTAGTGACAATCCATCAAAGTTCATTCTTTTACCTTACAGACAACAGTCTATAGATTTCACACAGAATAATGTGGGATAAAAATAAATAAATAAATAAAAACAACAGTAAGCAGCCAGTCTGCAGGACAGAATGGTCAAAGCTGTCAGGAAGGCTCAAATGACTTTTTTTTTCTCTTTCTTTTTTAACAGATTGTCACTTGTTACTATAATACTAATATACAGTGGTGTGATAAACTATTTGCCCCCCTCCTGATTTCTTATTCTTTTGCATGTTTGTTACACAAAATGTTTCTGATCATCAAACACATTTAACTATTAG
>JAQMYI010000007.1:2151272-2164152 GCA_030014275.1 Clariallabes melas | reverse complement strand
CCATCTCCACATCATTGCATTCAGTTTTTATTCACAATTTGTTTAGTGTCCCAACTTTTTTGGAATCCAGTTTGTAAGTCAGATTGGATGGAGAGGGTCTGTGAACAATTGTCAAGTCTTGCCACAGATTCTCAATTGGATTTAGGTCTGAACGTTGACTGGGACATTGTAATACATGAACATGCTTTGATCTAAACCACTTCATTGTTACTCTGGATGTATGTTTAGGGTCCTTGTCCTGCTGGAAGGTGAACCTCCGCCCCAGTCTTTTGCAGAATCTAAAAATACTTGAGCAGGTTTTTTTTTAATATTGCTCTTTATTCGGCTCTATCCATCTTCCTATCACCTCTCACCAGCTTCTCTGTCCCTGCTGAAGAAAAGCATCCCCACAATATGATGCTCCACCACCATGCAGCGTACTAGTGTTCTCATATAGCGTCTCACATGGTGTTTGGCATTTAGGCCAAAAAGTTTCATTTTTGTCTCATCTGACGAGAGCACCTACTTCCATGTTTGCTGTGTCCCCCACTGACAGTGGACAGATTCTCCTACCCGAGTTGTGGATCTCTGCAGCTCCTCCAGTCTTACCATGGGCCTCCCGGCTGCTTCTCTGATTAACGCTCTCCTTGCCCGGCTTGTCAGTATAGGTGGACGATTTTCCCATAATGGACTGAACAGTGCACTGAAGTTCAATGCTTGGGGTATTTTTTTTATAACCTAACCTTGCTTTAAACTTCTCCACAACTTCCTGATGCTGTTTGTTCACTAATGTTCTCTAACAAACCTCTGAGGGCTTCACAGAACAACCGTATTTATACTGAGATTAAATTACACACAGCTGGATCCTTATTTACTAATTAGGTGACTTTTGAAGGCGATTGGATCTACTGTTGATGATTAGTCTGATGTTTGTTAGGGGTATCAGAGTAAAGGGGGCCGAATATAAGTGCATGCCACACTTTTCAAAGATGTAAAAGGGATATGAATACTTTTGCAAGGCACTGTATCCGTGCCATATGGGGGACAAACCTCCATAGATGTGATAACCTGGTTATTCGGTACATTCAGGTGGTCAGCTGGATTCATTTTATTGCCACATAACGTTTCTGAGTCTAGACCTGAGCAACTGAAGCAACCCCAGTTCATAACACTGTCTCCAGAGGCTTGTACAGTGGACACTATGCATGATGGATGCATCGCTTCATGTGCTTCCCTTATTGCGCTGACGCGCCCATCGCTCTGGAATAGGGTCAATCTGTACTGATCAAGCTACATGACATTTCTCCATCGCTCCAAAGTCCAGTCTTTATGCTCCCTAGTAAACTGAAGCCTTTTTTCTGATTAGTCTCACTAACAAGTGGTTTTCTTATGGACTGTTTAGTCCCAATCCTGTGAGTATGGAAATGCTCTTAATTTCACTATTAAATATAGCTATGTTTTTTACTGTTGGTGTTTTTTTTTTGTTTAGTTTTTTTACCATGAAACTTCACCAAGCATTTTAAGTGATTTATTTCCATTCATGATTTTTTTTTTTTCCCCGACCACATTTCTTCCAGTATCCTTCCAGGTTTTGATAATGTGTTGAAGTGTTCTTAACCCAGTTCCATTCAAACCTCTCTGCACGATGCAGCCCAATAATTTGACCCTTTTAAAATGGCGATCTTTTTTGGGGGCCAGTCAGTGTATTAAACTTCTAGCACTCACCTTCCTTTCATGCTCTCTGTTCCCAGTCAGTCACATTGATCCTATCTTATCTTTTAAAGTGTAATATACATTTTTCAAACCCATAGGTCCAACTGTGAGATTGAAGAGAAACTCAAATGAAGGAAATGTTTTTGTAAGAGATTTGAAAGCCCTACAGGCTATACAATGATTTGTCTTGAGCAGAACCATAATGCGGTAATGAATAAAGAATGCTTGAATCCATCAGTGCTTTTTTTTTTTTTTTTTGCCTGGATGCCTTAAATATTTATGGCTCTACTGTACATGTGTTAATGTGTTCTTGCCCTTTAGGGTTTGAATCTACAGTAGTCTTTATACAGAGAGTATGATTCAGTGAAAAGTGCCAATTGAAACCAGTGGTGTAATAAAAAATTCCAAGATGAAATATGTGTGTGTAAAATTGTGTATAAATGGGGGTAACTCAGTGGTTAAGGCATTGAACTACGGTTTGGAAGATCACAGGTTCAAACCCCACAACCACCAAGTTGCCACTGTTGGGCCCTTGAGCAAGGCCCTTAATCCTCAACTGTTCAGATGTATAATGAGATTTTTTTTTAAACGTGTAAGTCGCTCTGGGAAAGTGTATAGAAATGCTCTTAATTTCACTATTAAATATAGCTATGGTTTTGACTGTTGGTGTTTTATTTTTTTATTTTTTAAACCATGCAACTTCACCAAGCATGCATCTGCCAAATGCCTGGATGTATGTTGTTGTTTTTTTTAGTGGTTGTTGTGGTATCACAGGTTGTTGCTAGGGTGTTTCAAATCAATCAGCCTTACTGTTCTTGAAATACCGGTGTTTAATTCCACTCTTTCAGCGTACCTGCAGCCCCACCCTTATAAGACAGGCATTAAAAATTTAACACCAAATAAGGGTTTAAAGTAATGTTTTAAATTCGTCTGTAATGTGTTACAGCTGTTTTTCCAGTTGTGTTCCACCATTGACATGTCAGCCATATTCATTAAAATCTCAACTTTTTTGCTGGGCAGATGCTTCTGGGTAATTAACAACTTCTGAAGACCAAAAGAACAGTTCACAAAATTTGTTTTTGCATAATAGGCAAATTCTAAATAGGTGGGGCTAAATGGGTTTCAATTTGTTTGGCTTAAGCAACAGGTTACAGAAAGTGAAAAATTTTGGAATTTTAATGACAAAGCATCGATTTTAGTGGATTTCTATAAGGATCTATCAATCAAAGTGGTGAACACTCATTGTTTATCTTATCAAATGCTGAAAGCTGATTGGCCCGATGGTGGCCATGTTTATAAGTAACAATTTTCAGAATTAAGACAGAGCATATGAATTTTCATAAAGTCGCAGAAGACAAAATTCCAAGTGAATTCAAATTACGGTTCATGATATACAGGTTTCTGAACTTAACTTAACAGCTTGTATTAACTCGACCCATAGATGCTCAGAACTCATGTAAAGGAATGTCGAGGTTTATTAAAGTCCATGTTTATAATCATGATTTACAGCTGATTGAGTGATTTAGGCTCCGCTCTATTGGCAAGTGGTGGCCATACTATGCATAACTCTTATGTGGATAATTATCGCGTGGGATAATCTTAGGACTGATTCTTGAAAGAAGGTTTCACCACCAGGTCCAGGCCAATAAAGCACAACTCTCTCTTCTTTAAGGGCATAATCACCTGACATGGATGTCACTGATAGACTGTGTCGATCTGTACTGGCCTATGTATAGCTAGCTATATATAATATATATAAATAATATATAATTATTCAGACAGGGACAATGATATCAGCTGATCCTGTGTATATAACTTGTATAATGTATATTTTTATGCTTATAAATACAGATATTATTATATATTAGTATATATATATTACTTTCTCTGATTTCTTAGTCATAGTGTTGTTCAGACTTATATTTTATTGTAAATTTTACATTTTTAACTTCAGAATGCAAACAGGTTACAATGGGTTGAAGGATTTGAAAATTTTTGGTCATATTTCTAGTTTTATAAAAATAAAAAAAAATTCAGATGGAATTAACTTATCATTAACATGACTCTTGTTTAAATGTTATTGCATGTTAAATTAGAAAAAAATCATCCATTAAAGAAAACACATAATAACATACTAACATTTATTCAGCTTAGCTATAATTATATAATAATAATAATCTATAATTAAATAATAATAACAGCAAACAACAATACATAATTAACGCATGGTGCTGTTTAATCTTAAAATAAGAGCATTCCTCAAGACCATGATGATGATGTCATTATTACCATTCAAGACGAATGTCTGCTTCACCCACTACCAGAAACAATGACTGAAGTTTTTCTTGTTAATTTCAGCCACAATTCCCAGCAGTGTGTGCAGCAGTGTGTGCAGCAGTGTGATGGGAAACGGAACTTTTGCACCACCTGAAAGCACAACACTTTATATTGACTTTGAATCTTTTTAATATCGTTTTAATGTAGGATCAAGACGTGTTCAGGCCTGCATCACAGGCACTCGTACAGTTTTAGTGAGACCAGAAGCCTGTAAAATATAAAAGAATGAAATAGCGGTTCTGTACTAGCACTGTATTATTATACTATACTGATTTTCCCAACGACTAACAAGCATTTAATACTAACAAATAAAACATATCTAGATTTATGTTACTAAAAATTGCATTTAATATCAATTTGGACTTTTTTATATTATTGTACATCATTAAATAAACTAATAAATAATTATTACATGAACGGTCCCTGTGTAGGAACACACTGTATTAAAGACATCAAAAAAAAAAAAAAAAACATTATATGCATGTTTGGGCCTGTTTCATCAGATAGCTAATTTCAGATATCATTTTTTGTAAGACTACAGCATTCCTTGGTATTTTAGTATTTTTATAATGCTTAATTTTAATGTATTAATGTTTGGAGAGATAAACCAGTGTCGTGCTGTAGTGAAATGTCCAAAAATCCAACTGAACAGAAATCAGAATAATGCCTTTTGTTAAATTACATTAATCAGTCTCATGTGATTTGCAGGAGATTTACATTTTATAATATCCTAAAAATAGACATAATTGTGGACATTATGCCTGATAGGTGTTAATTAGTTTGGCTGCCCCATTACAACGACATGTATAATACTGTATGGTTTATCACCATGTTTTATGAGTAATAATTTTAACACTGCAAAAAAAAAAAAGTCTTCACTAAGAATCTGTAAAAATTCTCCACAGTGCTTACCTGAGATTACATGCTGCTGTGTTGAAGAACCATTGAAACCCGAAGATCCAATGGACATTATTTAAACCCTTGTATTTTGTCAGTAGTTTATCAATCAATTCAAAAGCCAAGACAGTAAAAAGTGTGTCAGTACAGCAGTGGTGAAGAGTCAGAACACACCTTCTGCTCAGTCAACCTGTAAACTTCACTTTAATTCAGGTGACTTTTTTCCCCCCCATCAGCCTTGGGCACATCTTCAGGAAAAACCGGTAGAAGTGCTCACTAGGGTGTGTCGACGAAGTTCAGAAAGGCTGGGAAGTGTTTATGGGTAGAAAAAAAAGTATACTAAAGAAACTACAAGTTACAGTGCAATCTTTCACAAAACATATACTGTACAACCACGGATGCTTTTGTGACCTGATTTTTTTCAGACAATTAAATGTAAAAAATTTTTGGTTTGCTTTTTTACCTTTGCTTTTTTGGGGGGAAAGCAGCTACTTCATGCACAATAACAATGCAAAATTTTCACTGTTCCTTTTTTCTACTGCAAGATTATGTCTGCATTTACACTTAGAGTCCATTAACCTCTAGATCATAACGCGGTGTATTAATCTTTCTCTCTCATCAAGCAAACTTTCTTTCACACTTAGGTCAATTGACATTTGTTTAAACATACACAGCTCTCTCATATGAAGCAGTTTAAGGCAGGCCGTTGTGCCCCAGGCTCTTTTCCTTCAACTAGGAATGACATCCAACAGGTTTGAGAGTGACAAACACAAATCACACATGTACAGGCCGAGAGGTAACCCTTGCCTAATAGTCAAGCAGCTGCTAAGCAGCTACTACGAGTGTTAATTTGAACACATAGTTGTATGACATGAGGACAAGGCCTATGATTTGACCTTTAAATTGAAATTCTTTTAAATTCCTTCTTTATGAGTTTTATATAAAGTTTTTTTTTTTTTTTTTTGGCATGAAGTTAATGCATGTGCAATATATACTTTTTCTGAATGTAGCTTTTTAAAATCTGTCAATCAATCATCAATCAAATCATCAATTTGGGTCTCATGCTGGTTGCATTAAACCTCCTGGGTTATTAACTGGTAGAACCACCTATACCTGGGAAGAGCATCTAGTTTCTAATTTATTTTATTTTATTTATTGATTTTTTATTTTTTTTGTCAAACAGGAGTGAGACATTTAGTGACCAGCAGCTCTTATGTTATGAAACAACTCTTTAAACAGGTTGAAATCCGGACTTAAACTGTACCATTCTGAAGCATTTAGATTTTGAACCTGAATTCAGGTTTCAAACCACGCCAATGTAGCTTTGACAACATGATTGCCCTGTTGAAAGACGATCCTTTGATGTCTCTTGAACAGGATCTCCAGAAATCTAGGGTTGTCTTATAAGATTGGCGTCATCCAGCTTTCCTTCAACCCTGACACTATGATGCTACCACCACCGTGCTTAAATGAACATTGTTGGGTTTTCAACATATTTAGGGCAAAACATATACATATAACTCTGAGTGCAGCTCTCCAGTCCAGCCTCATGGAGTCCTGAGCTGTGGCTGTTCTGTGAACAGCTTCTTCGCCCTTACCTGTGCACCCCTTCAGCTTCATCTAATACACAAAGTGATCTATCGCCCATTCATTTGTGCATCCATTTATAATGTTTATTTGTGTATTATGTCAAGAATAATTGTAGTTGTTGAATGTTCGATTGAAAATAATTATTGTAATTAGCAAATTAACTAATTACTGTAGATGTTGATAGCAAGTTTGAATGTCTAAAATAGAATTTTCTTCAGTACCTTCCTTCACATTTAAGGTATATTGTAAAGGTATTTGAGGTATACAATTTACAGTAAAACAAGAAGACCTGAAATCACACCTCCATTAAACAGAAAACGAGGTCCTGAGGTACTGAGGTAATATAAAATGTGATCAGATCAGAAATTGACAACTAAAACATACTGTATGTCAGACAAGCCCAACACACTTGGCAGTTTGAATGCATCTCCAGTGACAAATGGAGATTGGAATTCATGCATCATTTTCACTGGAGGAAAGGTGTCACACACATTATCATTATTATGTCAGACAACACCCATATTTACAGTAGTGTTCTCCATGTGTGTTCAGATCACCCAGGTTGCATGTAAATGTCAGATATGAACAAGGCATGAATGGTTGCCTTTTGCTTTGCTGCTTGCTATTGTGAACACAGTATTGCTCGTAAAATTACCAGAGAGCTCTTTACACAGGGACAGGATCATTGAAGACTTATTTATTTGGCAGTGATGTGCAAACAACATTTTTTTTTTTAATCTTAATGATAACAGTCAACCTGCAAATGACAGATGAGGATCTGAAGCCATAAAGACTTAACTATTCAAAAATCATTTAATGTGAAAGAATGTTCACTTGAATGTACTGTAACAGCTGACATCTTATATAAAAGTGAAAACCTTGAAATAGTGCAATTAGGGAAACAGCATGCTCTGCGAGCCTAGAGTGACCTCACAGCATTCTATTCCAGTGTAGACTGTATGTTCAGAGTTACTTCCTGTTTTACTTAATGCTCCACCTTTGCTCTGTCATTACCTACTGATGTCATGGATGTTCGTTGTGTAACTCTGTGTATACTGTATATAGCCCTTGTCTTTCCTTTTTTTTAACCTTGCATTGACTTTGGCTGTAGTTTGTCTCATAATGATAAGTAGCATATCCATTTTTTATTTTTCCTTGTTGTTTCTTAATGTTTCCTAAAATGTAGTTTTGCCATGTTCTCATTAGTGTCACATGTTCTTCTTCTTCTATTATTATTATTATTATTATTATTATTATTATTATTATTATAACCATGAATTATTAATACCTTGAAAAAGTTTCTCAATCTTAACCAAACAGTGGAATATTATCCTTTGACCAAGTAGAATTTATTATGATAGAACACAAAACTATGAAAATATTTAATTTTATAATAATGCTGTATTTGAGCATTAATTAAACATTGCCACAAGAGGGCGACAAACACTCTTTAATAAAAAAAAAATGACCTACTTTTCATGCTAGCTGCATGTTTACACTTTATAGCTTTTAATGTACATAGTTAAAGATTTAATAAGTTAAACAGTAGCTCTGTGTAGTAATAACTCCAAATTATTAATTATTGAATAGACAGATGAGGACGAGAAGGTCTGGCTTGCTCCAGTTCATCCCAAAAGTGCTCGATGGGGTTGAGGTCAGGGATTTTGTTTTGTGTTTTAGGCAAAAAATAATAATAATAAAATAAATAAATAATAATAATAATAATAATAATAAGGTTATTAAGTTATTTAGGCACTGAGACATTTTGTAGATTTTTTTTTTTTTTTTTTTTTACAAGTCCCTGGCTCCCAATCCATGTGATGACATGATGGGGCACGTGGGAATGCATGAAGAGATAGCTTATCTGTTTACAGACTGAGCTGATAACACATATTTCACTGTAACACTCAGATTTAATTATGACATTTCCTTTTTGATAAAAACACCCTTAACCTTGTATGTGAATAAGAAAATTACCTCAGTGGATCATATAAATGGGGTTTATAATATGAAGGACATTCCATCAGGAAAAATAAGAGAAGATTTATTGCACTGTTAAGAAAAAAAAACACAAAAAAGAGTCAACAAAGTCATCAAGCCTTCCTTTAGAACATAGCATACTATATTTACGAAAGGGAAAACAAGACATGTTTGAGAATATTTGGAGAACTTTTATCAATAATGTAAAAGCTTTGGATTTAAGTTATGAACAAACTAATAACTAAATATTTTTTTATGAATCATGCGGCATCTGAGTTGTATTATTATACTTTCTCCACCTCTCTCCCCCCAACATCCCTCAGCCAAGCTCCCCAATCCAGCTACTAATGCTACTCCCATTTTTATGTTTTCCTCACACTTTTTGCTCTCAGGCCCCACAAGGACAACCTAAAGATCAGCATGAAGATGGCTGTGGATGTTCTGGGATTGTTCAATTTCTAAGAATAGTTCGCTCTATTACTGAACAATTCATATCTTCATTTTGACATGACATTTGGAACTACATTGAATGCAGAAATTTACCATGCTCACACCCATACGTCGCTCAGAAGTTTCTCTTGCCCACTTTCATTCACTCATCGTCTATACCGCTTTATCCTGTCTTCACGGTCACAGGGGGGCCTGGAGTCTATCCAAGGAGACTTATGGCATGAGGCAGGGTACACCCTGGACAGTTGCCGGGAATTGAACCCTGACCCTGGAGGTGCAAGGGGACAGAGATAACCACCACACCACCATGCCGCCAAGGACCAAGTTTCTGTTAACACAATAAGAAAAATTATGGATAATAGGCCTATCGTAGATATTCACCCAGAAGAGGATGGCTTTTCTTTTGTGTCTGGTTCCTCTTAGGATTTCTTCCTTTTCTGACCTGTCTGACTCATCCTGAGTGGTCTGTTTGGGATATGTATGGTGATTGGAGACGATTCCAGTTAACCATGAATATAGTCCTGGACTCGGCTGGTGCAGACAGCTGTTCTCTGAGGACTCTCAATAGGTCAGGACTGAAATTCCTACACTTTGTACCTGACCCTCCATTAACCAAACTGGACTACCTTAAACACATCTCCTGTTATACTGAACCTCCAGCCTCCTAACACCGTCCTCGGCTTGCTCATCAGAGACAATCTGACAATTCAGATTTATACATACTGTAGTTGCTCACACATTTTAAACTCATTTCCCTAATTTTCTTTCGATTCTGTAAAGCTGCTTTGCGACAGTGACCATTGTTAAAAGCGCTATATACTGTAAATAAAAATGAATTTAATTGAATCTTGTCTCAGATAGTTTTCTTCTTACCACAAATGCCTTAAAAATGTATACCCACACTCTCAGAAAAAAAGGTACACAGCGGTACAAATTATGTTCAAAGAGTTTATTAATATAACTCGACATTAAAAAGTGTGCTTAAATTATTAAACTAGAAGATGGCATAATTTCGATGTGAGTTTGATAATTTTGTGATTATTTATGTTTATATTCTGTTCCTAAGTTGACATGTAAATGTTTTATCCACCCATCCTGAATATAGTGAGTTAAACTACCTTTTTTAGCTTTGCATCCAATAATGTTACCCATTTTCACATGGTTTAATCTATCTATTAATCTATCTACAGTATATCCATCTATCTATCAGCTGTGATGTGAATAGTGACATCTGTGATTTGCCCAAGTTGCTGCAGTCATTAAAAAGTTATCTGTCGGAATGGAGAGCGGGAAGAAGATTGAGGCCAAAACACACAACCATCGCTTTATCCTTTAAAATTGTATTTTATATACTGTACCATTTTAGTGTGATTGTATTTTGTGAAAGGTTTTTCAACTAATAGAAGTGTTTTAAATGAGTTGTTTATTGTAAACCTAAAAAATATATTTTTACAGAATATTTTACTGTAAACTAAGGCAGTGTTCCAACTTATGTTTATCATATATTTTCATAGTCACTGATAACAAATTGATTGAATTCAAAAGGAAAATAACTTTTTTTTTTAATAGTTCCCAAAGGAACACATTATAGACACCATTAAGGTACAATACGGCTTGTCACTGAGGTGGTACCGACAAGGACGACATTTGTATCTTTGATTAAAGTACAATAATGTACCAGCAAGTTTATAAAATAAAAATCTACATTTTGGTTCCCAATTGTACAAATAATATTATTTATATCCTTTATTTATTTATTTATTTATTTATATTATATAATATCCTTGATAGTACAAACAGAATTGGTACAAATTTGTTTCTCGATATTAAGGTACAGTTCTGTGCCCTTGTACTGCCCCAGTGACAAAGGTTTATCATTCATTAGTACAAAATGTATGTAGATGTAATATTATCGGAATTGTTATTAATTGAAATAAATCTATAAAATCTCATCATGTGGAAGTCTGATGTTTATTTTACACCATTAGTTTCTGAGTTTGTACTTCTACAGTTGGATGTGTTACACTGTGGAACAAATGTTCAGGATCAAAGCGTTGGTGCGTATTTAAAAAAAAAATAAATCAAAGCGTTGCTTTCTAAGAACTAACACTACTGCAAAGTATAGAGATTAGTACAGGACCACTAATCTCTATACTGAGTATACTTTGCAGTAGTGTAGTACAAAGCAGGAGTAATGTCCTACTCCGTGGGGGAGGAGTTCATTTCATCCAGCAGTCTATAAGGGACGTGACCCAAAAGTCTCCGGCTATGGGACCATCAGGATGACCATCAGAGCGCTCGAGGCGGTGTGTGTGTGTGTGTGTGTGTGTGTAGGGGTGTGTGTGTGTTGTGCTTTGTGTTCTCCTCCTGTGTGTAACTCCTGTTAGGTTATTTATAAGACTGAGAAAAGTTTCCTGGAAAGTTCCGTTCTTGCCTTCTGAGCGCGGGAGATGATCGTCCACTTCGTCCACACGTGCGGGGTTCTAACGCTCGTGCTCCTGCAGACACTCGTGCTGACATCAGGAGCCTCGCTCGAGCCGTACGACCTGCTCTACAGCAGCGGAGAGGATGCGTTACAGCGCGGCGATTACGCGAGTGTGGTGCGCTACATGGAGAAAGCGCTGGAGAGTTTCACACAAGTGCGCCAGAACAAAATCCGATGTGGACTCCAGTGCCGGGATCAACACACGTTCGACGCGACTACGACCCCGACTGCGACTGACCTCCAGGTGTTTGATGCGATTTTGCACAGAGCCTCCTGTCTCAACGAATGTCTGGAAGAAACGCTCGGACCTGTTTCTGTGCATAAAGTGAGTGCTGATGTTGACCAGGACTTCCACAGGAGAATCCCATACAACTACCTTCAGCTCGCATACATCAAGGTAAAGAAAAAAAAAAAAACGAGCCATAAAGTTGTGTTTGGATAGTTGACTGGGATAGTGTGCTTTGATTTTGTTGGGGGTCCCAACCCCTTTTCCAAATTCTCCAACACATTTACTCTCTCTCACAACCTGGTATCAGTGATGAAAAAGTGTCTCACCTAGAGAAAAGGAAAATTAACTGGTCTTATATGATTCTATCTGAAAATGAAGTTTTTCATCTTTTTCATTTTTTCATATGGGACGTGACCCAAATGTCTACGGATATGGGACCATCAGGATGACCATCAGAGCGCTCGAGGCGATGAAAAACTTTATTTTCAGATAGAATCATTTAAGACCATTTTTTTCATAACACTTAGTTCTTCTTATCTCATGATCCATGCTTCGGTTTTTGTAAATACACATACACATTTATATTATTACCAGATAAAAAGAAACACATTTGCTAAATACAATGACATGCCTTTTTATGTCCTTAGTGTCCATAACTTTTTAAAATTAAAATCTTTCAATGATCTTAACTGTCATTCAAATGAAACTTGGCCAAGTTAGATTTCACATGGAAAGACATAAACCTGAAAAAGTGTATTATTCTAAAAATGCAAAATTGTTAAGATATTTCAACATGAATTTGACATGGTTTTGCTGTTTAAGCTTTTACTTTTTAACACTAATTTTAGTATCAATACTCATAAAAATATGAATAATTTGCATTTTAAAATATTATTGTTTGAAGCGAGACAGTATAACGCTGAAAAATGGCCATTTTTGGATCACGTATAAAATCATCTCTTTGGCACACACATTTTCTGTATTATATGTATAACCTAGGTGGCACAGTGGTGTAATGGTTATCACTGTCGTCTTGCACCTCCATGGTCCAGGTTTGATTCTGTGTGTGCATGGAGTTTGCAACTTTTTTTTTGGTCAGGCGATGTAGAATCAGTCACATTCTCTATATTGCGGTGTATAATACACTGCTGAGGGTAACATTATATCTATGACTTTGTGGATACAGATAAAGAAATAAAAGTTAACCTGTACTATATATA
>JAQMYI010000007.1:2109324-2119454 GCA_030014275.1 Clariallabes melas | reverse complement strand
CCCTGATTTCCCACGGCACACCTGACGATTTCTCACGGCACACTAGTGTGCCGCGGCACACTGGTTGAAAAACACTGGTATAGACGATGAGTTAGTTAGTGTGGCACAATGCCAATTAGCACTGTGACTATTATCTTTACACTACTAGCATCATGGCCACAAGGTAGGACACTTACATAATGGAAATGAGATTAAAAATGAGAAATAGATTGTTTGTGAGATACAATGTGCATGTTTACCCTATGATTTATATATACAAATTAAATAGCTACAATTAAAGGGTTAATATTGGCAATATAATGTATCCAATCTTCAAGCCAGAGCAACATCAGAAAGTACACATGTACTTTGTGTAATTATATTAACAATAACAGTGTATATTTATAACTCTGTTACATCTATGTAGGAGGCTCGCTGCTGTATGACCGTATTCGTCTGGTGCAGAACTCAGCTGCTCTTAATGGAACACAGAGGGTGGTCTTTGATGATGTCATTTCTGAAGATGAGTGTTCTGAGCTCAGGAATCTTGCACATGTATGTTCTTCATGACACACAACGACACACCGCAAAACATGGCATCTCAGCAAGTGAAAAAATCTTGAATCCAGACCTATGTATAATTTCTTATAATAAATTGACAGCAAACCAAGTATAACATTATTAAACATTTTTATAGTAAGATGTACAGTATATATAAAAAATATTTAAAATAAAAATTTCTACTTTATCTCCAATGCTAGATCACGACAGCAGCTGGTGATGGTTACAGAGGAAAGGTGTCCCCTCACACACCAAATGAAAAGTTTGAAGGGACAACCGTGCTCAAGACATTAAAGGTGATTCTGTTTTCTATTCTGGTGTGGTAATTGATATATTTGCATATTATTCTTAAATTGTATTTGCCAATGTCTCTCTTAATAAATAAACAAATAAATAAATAATGGATAATTGAGGATTGAAATTTAGTATTGAAAATGACTGAAGTCCACATGATGGGTTTGCCCCATGTGCCTCAAATGTGAATAGTTTTATAATGTTTATTAAACCGCTCTTACAGGGATCATATTATTCTTACACTTGAAGTGATTGGCTGCAAAATAACTAGAACTGCTGGTATCCAATATTCGATTAAATTCAGTTCAGCTCTTGTAACAATGTTCATACACATTGAATAGATGAAAACATGGAAATTATCACCTCCAAACTTTTAAAACTGTTGTGATTTACAGTTTGGTTATGAAGGCCGGATTCCTTTAAGAAGCGCCCGGCTCTTCTACGACGTCAGCGAGAAGGCCAGGAAGATAATTGAGTCCTATTTCAAGCTGAATTCCACCCTGCATTTCTCATACACTCATCTAGTGTGCAGGACAGCTATCCCAGGTGTGTTATATTATTAATCACTGTTGCTGAGAATCCAGTCTTTTCATCCCCCATCGTATTGTTACGATAACAAATTGCAGTTAGTTTAACAGTTCTTGATGGTTCATTACCTTAAAAATCAAGCAGATTCATACCGGCAACACAGCATAAATCAATGACGAAATATGTGTGCGCCCATGTAAGCCTTGCCACTGCGTGTTAATGGGAAGTCTTTGGGATTCAAACTGTGGTTTTTGGCAATGTCAAGTAGAACAAAAGTTATCATTCCTTTTATAAGGTGTCAATTTTACCACTACTGGAATATATGAATTCATATACTATAGAAGATAGAAGATAGAATTGCATTTGGTGCTTAACCTCCCTGATGTAAACTAGCCTACAGCCATGCTCTGTGCTGTTAAGGGCTTTAGGAACCTTTAAGATCTTGATCATGAATCAAGGAATTCTCTTGATGAACAGCCTACCTGGTCGATGCTTGAAAGTGTTTTTTGATCATCCTTGGCAATACTAATGCTGCAATCTACTGTGCCTGGAATTTGGAAAAAATCCCACACAATGGAAACTTTATGTAGTTTCGGATTCCCAGTAGGGATCTCAGGCAACATACACCCTTGCCAACATCATAAACCAAATGGTAGTGCAAAACAGTATGAGAAACAGATTTCTCCTTGGATCATTTCTGTTTTGGAAAAAAATAATACAAACTTGATATGTACTTGACATGTAACTGATATCTATAAGCAAAGATTAACAAGACAATTATTTTATACATCACATCCCCTCACAAATCATATGGACAAAGTTCATGTACAGTATATCGATGTTACCCATCCATAACGAATCAGGCACGTAAAAAAGAGTACATGTTGGATGAGTTGTACAAGCAGACACACTTTATCATACACTATGGGCAATTTGTAAATTCCATGCAGCATATAACACGTCTTTGGATTGTGGGAGGAAACCAGAGTACCTGGAGGAAAACCACCAAGCACACTGACAACATGCAACCTCCACATATGTGTCATGGTGGTAAAAATTTAAATCATGATTTAAACCACCAACCCTGGAGGTCCGAGTGCTAATCACTGAAGCCCTAAGCAATGTACCATCAATCTTCTTTGTATGTTTAGAGATTTCATAGACGTGCCATACTGGCATGCCCTTCCTTTAGGCATTGAGGTTTTTTTTTTTTTTTTCTTGTGCTTTGAACTGCGTTTAGATTGGAACCGAGAAAAGTGAACATTCAGAGTGTAGAGTACAATGGATTGCAGCATTTCTCAGGAACATTCCTGGCCACTCGTTCTCGGGTGCGACGAGTTAGGTAGAAGATGAGTTAGAAGAGTTGATCTTAAATACTAACATAAATCTTGACTCAACTTATGCATGATTTTACTAGAACATTGACTATTACTGAAGGTTAACTGGTCTGTTCTACATTAGACCAGCAGGATCACAGGAATGACCTTAGCCACCCGATCCATGCTGATAACTGTCTTCTGGACCCTGAAGCCAATGAATGCTGGAAAGAGCCTCCTGCTTACACGCACAGAGACTACAGGTTAGAACTGATTTGCACTCAGATGGTATTGCTTCATTAAATTTCTTAATAATATCTAGCAAGAGCCAGTCAAAAACAACACGACTAAACACGTTTAGAAAAAAATGTTTCATCACTAATCTGTGAAGTTTCATTACTTCTAAAGATCTTCAAACTCAGAGAAATTCTTTGTCTCCTGCAGTGCCCTTCTTTACCTCAATGGGGATTTTGAAGGTGGAGAGTTCATATTTACTAAAAAGGATGCCAAAACCATCACGGTATGAAAGTTATGAAACCTTTACTTGGTTTTCATAAGGATTTTTATTTTTTTTTCTGTCTGTAATAATATTTTCTGTTTCAGGCTTCAGTGAAGCCGAGGTGTGGGCGGATGGTAGGTTTCTCCTCAGGGGGTGAGAACCCACATGGTGTGCGTGCAGTCACAAGAGGGCAGCGTTGCGCGTTGGCACATTGGTTCACCCTAGATCCCCTCTATAGAGAGCTAGTGAGTATTGCCTTCACATTATTTGTCACCACTTATTAGATTTTTGCATCTGTTATGAGTTCTGGGGTAAATGTGAGTGGACAATCTCTAAAGTCACTCTAGATAAGTGAAATGTAGTAGCATGTAAAAACATGTCAAATGACATCTGCTAAGAGAAGAGTGCTGCAGGCATTTAGGCCACATTACAGGCCACGTTGCTCACTTCAGATTTTTTGGTCAAATCAGATTTGCATGTCATGACGGTTCACATTCATAATTACAAGTGACTTTTATCAGACTCTAAGATATAATGTATGTCTGTGCTCATGCAATCTGAGTTAAAATATGTCATGAGCTTAAACATGATGCAATTTTTATAAAGAAAAAGTATGTATTTGTATTCAAAAAGTCACGTTAATTCCAATCTGCCTATTCTCATTCAAGTCACATGACAACATATCACATATACACTATATGGACAAAAGTATTTGACCGAACCTGCAATGACATTGTATCCAAATATACTGTATACACTTCAATAAGGAGATTGTCCACCGTTTGCAGCTATAACAGCATCCACTCTTCTTGGAAGGCCGTCCACAAGATGTTGGAGTGTTTCTGCAGGAATTTGTGCCCATTCATTATGTAGAGCATTTATGAGGTCAGGCACTGATGTTGGATGAGAAGGTCTGGCTCACAATCTTCATTCCAGTTCATCCCAAAGGTGCTCGATGGGGTTGATGTCAAGGTTATGTGTTAGGGCAAATCAAGTCCTTCCACACCGAACGTCTTTATAGTCCTTGCTTTGTGCACAGGGGCTCAGTCATGTTGGAATAGAAAAGGGCCTAACTGCCTAACCCCAAACTGTTGCCACAAGTTGGAAGTATAACATTGTCAGAGATGTCTCGGTATGCTGAAGCATTAAGATTCTCCTTCATTGGGGATAAGCGGCCTGATTGAAACATCAGAATTCAATAGTTAACAGGTTTGGGTGGATACTTTTGTCCATATAGTGTATATCTGATCTGAAAAATATCAGAGGTAAAAAAAAAAATCTAAATTGAATCACTTCAGTCTGGTAAGGTGTGTGTAGCCTTAATAACATTTGCGTCAACTTTCCTAATATCAGGGAAAAGTTCAATAGAACGGTCATTTAGCTTGGAATTACCAGTTGGAATCTTGTGCACCGTCCACTTTACCACATAAAGGTTACATTTTAACAGTGTTTATGAAAAAGACTGATGCCTTCTGAACTTTTTAAATTATTTGTCATTATCACCCTGTAAATCACCAAAAATCAAACAAACAAAAATGCTTTCTCTCAGCCATGCCTGTATGTCAGTTAATGTCTGTATGGACTTGCATGACTCTGTTCATGTCTGTTTAGGTCTTCTCAAGGTTTTCCACTTTCTTTACACTGTCCGAACACCAGTGGTGGGCTATAACAAAGGACATTTTTACTTATGCAGACCTCATGCTTACTTTTATGTTATTTACAATACACTGTATTATACTGTATATTACTCTGAAGCAAAGGAAGGAGAAGGAAGAACAGAACTGGCTAAAACATCGAAATACTACAGTACATTCCAATACTACAGATTAAAGCCAATAAATCATAGTTAACTGAACTTTCTGAACTTTTTAATATGTTTTCAAATCTTTTTTTCTTTAGGAGAGACTACAAGCTGACGAAGTGATCCAAGAGCTCGAAAACCAGCACCAGTCGGATCACATCAACCAGAAAGACGAGTTATAGTCCCGTGTCTGAGAATCAGAGAGGCTTTCTATTCTTATATTAACAGTTCCTATTTATTTTTATCTTATTGTGATGAGAACTATTTTATTTTTATACTGTTTATTGTTGCGTTGTGTTTCTGTAATTCAGTTCCTCTAATCGAGGTCTTGTGCATATCAGGGTACACGTTGGTCAGATCTTATAATATCACCTTTAATGTGCTTTAATTGCAGAGATACTGTACAAAATAATCTACGGTGTAGATATGTTTTTGTAGTTTTATGTTATTAAAACGGAATTGTTCGTGTAGATTAAGAGAACTATTTTATTTGTATTAGGATCAGGTTTTGCTAATTATTTTTGTGTTTGCTCCATGTGCCTTATAATATTTTTTTTGCTATTGTCTTTTTTCATCTGTAAGCATTAGAACACTGTATTTTCTTTTACAGAATGATAAGATATTAAGATGTGGTTTGTTCCTGTTTCAAGGAATTAAAAAAAAATGTGTCTTTTGTCCCATGGTTTTGGTTGACCGTCTTGTTGGTGCCATTTGCACTGTTCTTTACTTACGGCATTTACGTTCAGACTCGCTCATTCACATTCATTTCATAAGGAGCATGGCCATGCACTGATGTGTACTGTCACACATATACTTTAAAATAACCATAAGGTATATCGAACAATAATGTAATTTATATTGAATATTTAAATGCATGTGATGTTTCCATTCGATTTTTATTTGCAGCTTATTTTGGTTAATACACAAAACTGTACTTTAGTTATTATATCTTATTTCTTTTTCTTTCAGTGTCTCAAAGATGTAAACGTGCAAAATTTATTCAAATGCTTATTTGTTTTGGTTTTTAAAAACTAGAAATGGACAAATACACGAAACAAACAACAGAATTCCATGCAACATAGCTAAGACATAAACCACCAAACACACTAGAAACAATCACATCCGTTTTCCCGAGATGAATGGGTGGAAAACATGCATTTATTCTCTACGAGCTCTACGAGACCCAGGAGTCTCATTTGCTGTATGTAGTTGTCAAAAGTGGAAACATTAAACGCAACTATGAAACTAAACACAGCCACTTTGAAGAAACGAAACCTCAGCAGTCCAAGGGAAGGAAAATAAAAGAGCTCAAAGCCCAGAATGAGAGATTTACACGGGACATCCTTCACTCACTCATCACCGAGAACATCGAGAATATCCAGCGTGAGTGCCCTACACTTGTTCAGATTCAAACAATTGCAAGAATTCCAATCTGACCAGTCACATGACCATGTATCAGATATACTAAACTCTATAGGACTACAAACATAAATTACTCAGATTCGAACTAAAAACATCAGATTTTTCTGTTCAGACAGCCATAGAAAAATCAAGTCAGTGTCACACTAGGGTACAAAAATTTAATTCATGTGACTTTAGGCAGTAATGTGAACATAGCCCATGTACACAATCTGCTGCCATTACTATATCGCGGTACAGTACAGAAACACTTGCACTTAGTAAAAGTCATTGAAATTTAACCGTGTAGAGCTGCTTGATTGATAATAGACATGTCTCAGTGTCAATATTTTGAGAGAAGTGATATCACGGAATGTTGTGTGATCTGGGAGACCTGCTCTAGTAGGTCATGTGGGCGGATTTTCATCCAGACTCAAGATGCAGGATCCTGGAATGGCATCCTCAGTGCCAATCCCAAGCTCAGATTAAAAAAAAAGGTAGGGTTTCATCAGGCAAGAAATCCAGTGTAAAACCTGGGCAGAGTGAAATGTGCTGATCGGTTCTTAATGGGAGCGATCAAAAAACAACAACTGCCATGCTGATCACAGTAACATCAAAAAGGTATTTCATGTCTTTCACATTGCTACCCTTTTTCTTTTCACTGAGGACCATAAATCTAACATTGTAGAACTACATTCTAATATACTGTGATGCTAAAAGATGTGAAACATTTACATACAGTAGGTACAACAGTCTACTGTAAAAAGCTGAAGACATACCTGTTGCCGAAGTGGCCATAACATAATGTGGAATATGTTTCCATCTATTGGCTGGTACCAGTGTTTGTTGTTGTCCTTGTCCTCTTGTCTTGACTTGTCTCTCTCTTCCTCTGCCTCTTCTCATCCTTTTGCTCTCACTGCCTTCTGGTGTGAGTTTAGCCAAGGTCTATTTGTAGTGCTAAAGCTCAGACTAACTGATGTTCAATTAGTGTGTAAATGTTTTTTATGCATGTGTTTGACTGTTGACACTTTCAGGTATGTTTAAAAATAATAATAATAATTTAAAAACATTTAAATTACATTTAGGAAATTGGCAGATTATTCAGAGCGATTTACAAAAGTGCAACAAAACTGCATTTAATAATAATAATAATAATAATAATAATTTAAAAAAGGGATAATCCAACATAAAGCCCAGAGAGCTGTCTATAGTAGTAAACTAAGCACTTTTAAAGACTGAAAAAAGGAGCCGTGGTTAGAAGAATGAATCAGAGGGAATTCGCTAAGAAACACAATAATGTGCCACAAAGATTTTTAAATGTACATTATCCTCTACTAAAGTGATGAAAAGGCCAAAGTATAAAAAAGTAAGGATCTGTTTATGATCCCAAACAAACAAGCACACTGGCTTTATCATATTTATTGATGATGTAACTCATGATGGAGGAGCGTAATGAATTGTGGAGGCGGGGTGTGTGTGTGTGTGGGGGGGAGGCTTTGGGGGGGTCAGAATTTCATCTCCTGAAACTGAGACTAAAAGCACAAATCCAAAAACAACAAAACAGCGTGCCTGGACAAGCATCACAAAAGTCAAACCCAACAGTATATTGATGTCAGTTGGTTGCAATGATGCAGCTATTGCAAGCATGGGATATGCAAGCAAAGATTTTTATTTACTTTAATTTGCTTTAAGACTGTCTGTTCCGATACTTTTGCTCAAATTACAAAGAATATGTTGTCTGACAAAGATCCCATGATCTAAACCTACAGTAAATGTCAGAAAATGAAAGCTACAGTAAAATTCTGATCTTTTATTTCCTGCATTCCTTTTGATCTCACTTAAGGGGACATACATTAAACCTGCCCCTATATTTGACTTAACCAGTCAAATATAGGGGCAGTCAAATATATACTGATCTTTTGATTGTATTACAGTTAAGTTAAAGTGAAACAACGTCTTTTTGCTTGACTGCTGGGAACAATTTTGCAATATGTTTAATAGCAGTCTTCTGTTCTGTAGTGTGTTCTGTTACGTTCATGTGGTTCAGTAGTGCCTGTGCCTCTGAGACTTATATTCCGCAGTGGGGGCTGTGTAGTTTTGTTTCTCATTTGGTCTTTATGTGGGTGACCTGCTTTTGAAAGCGTGTTTCCTGTACACAAGACCAGCTGAAACCGATTCTATAGTTATTGTACTGTTTTTTTCAGTCTTACCTCTCTTTAATGACTTCCCATTTAGTTGTTAATAAAGTGAATATGTGGAAGGTTTTGTTGTTGCTGTAAAAATGGTACCTAAAATTATATTCAATTGTGTTTTAAGGGGCTCCTCTGTCTTACACTGTTGAACTCTCTGGGTATGAATGGCATGAATGCAGATCATGAGATATTCTTACGCCTTGGGGTTCATTATAGCCAGAGCTAATTGAATGATAAATGACCAGACTGGTATGTTTAAAATTCCTTTGTCACTAGTGTGCTGCAATCCAAAATCACATTTGTATGACAAATGCCCTTCTGCTTTTCATCTGGCATCAAGAAAGGTGCATCAAAAAAGCCTGGTGCTGAGAGTGCTTAAACATACAGTAGCAGTTTACCTGTGTGAGGTGCTTGAAAACATCATTTAAACGAGTTTTTAAGCAGCAAAATATTTTTTTATGTTGACATGTTTATGTTTTTATGATGATATATTATCAGATTGACATACACATGATACATGCACCCATGAGTTCAAGAGAATCAGCATTTCTAAGAAGGTTTGTAAATTTGGATGAAAGTTTTACTATACTAAATTTTTACTTAATAAATGAGGCCCACAGAAACCAGTAAATTAATAAAAGTTACTGTTGTTAACAGAGAACATCCTATGACTGAGGTAAGACCTTACTAGCTCAGCATTTTCCCCCACAGGCCAATCATATGCTCAAGCAATTCAGTAAGTCATGTACTGTGGTGAGTCTGTGTGGTTCTCCTGATCAGTATCCGCAATATCAGCACTATTTGTTTTATGTGCTGTCTTTTTTGCAAGCTGTGAGTGTTATGAACCCTCCTGTAATGATGTGATGATTCTGATATATTGCCCTCTAATGCTAAAGGAACTAGAGATCGAAAATGAGAAAAAGTTTGATCTCACTGATGTGAGTGTTTACCTGAGTCAAGGTATGAAGGACTGTGAAACTGCCTTTCGAGTGATGAAAGGATGACATGGTAGATGGGTGATAAATGGTGTCTTAGGCCACATCCTCTGCTGAGAGAGGTGGGGGTGGTTTCGAGAAATGCAAGCAATATATCTGGATAAAAATAAGGAATGTACATCACCTAGCTAATACTATCTTTCCAGTGAAACATGGTGGTGGCAGCATCACGTTATAGCAGTGTTTACGTCTTGGGTTGTGCCATGCCATTGGTGCTTTGGTTTTCTGCTTAAGTCAATGGTGTGGTAAAAGTTAAAATTTCACCGCAGTGTGAATTCTTCTGCATTTTAAAGAGGGAAGTTCTCTTCAAGAATGATTAAGCATTTCCCTGCATTCAGTCATTCCTCCACTGTTACCAGCCTGCTTGTCTCTGCTACTGAGAAACACTGCTATAACCTGATGCTGCCACCACCATGTTTCACTGGAAGGATGGTAATAGATAGGTGATGTGCATTACTTATTTTTATCCATATATATTGCTAGCATTTTTTTTTTGAAAACACACACACACACACACACACACACACACACACACACACACACACACACACACACACACACACACAC
>JAQMYI010000007.1:2090219-2103393 GCA_030014275.1 Clariallabes melas | reverse complement strand
ACAATGTAGAAAGAAATAAACATCAGGAACCATCATGGAGTTAGAAAGTGTTCTAAAACTTTTGAACGGTAGTGTATAAACAAAATTAATTTATTAAAATTACACAAAATAGACAATTATTTTTAAGACAGCTGCTCTAAAAAGTTCTTGCAAGAACAGTATTGTCAAGTGCGTTTGCAAAACTCATCAAGCACCATAATAAAACTGTCTCTTATAAAGACAATCCCAGGGAAGCAAGACCAGAATTTACCTCTCAGATGAGACATTTGTACTGGGAGTCACACTCAAACAAGCCACATATAAAAAGATCGTCAGAACTTGGTTACATACAGTTTCATTATTCTCATAAATAACTAATTAGAATTGATTTGAGCTTGATGGATATCTCACAATATCTAACTACCTATCTCATATTACCATGTTTCTCTTTTGCAGATTCACCCACAGAGAGTCCTCTGAATATCAGTACAACAAATTCATCTACACCTTGTGGTAAAATGTTGGCTTTTATAGTCAGTTTTTGCTGCATTATTTGGAAGATTTTCTACACAAACTAATTCCATGTACTTTGGGTAGTTACGGAGCTTTAGGTTATTACATTATCTTAGTGATGTCTTCTGTTGCAGGGTGTAGCATGTCACTGAGCTTCAACTTGTCTTGCCTTTAATAATTGTTCTTTAAAGTTCAAATTGTGATTTTTGCATCTCATTTTTACATTTAATTTTAATAATTATTTAATAATTATTATCAGAATTAATTAATTAATCAGCAAGTCTCAACATACAACATATACTACCGTTCAAAGGTTTGGACACACCTTCTAATTTCATGGTCTTTCCTGATTATTATTGTAAGTCAATGCTAAAATATGAAGTAATCTCTTTTGTACAGTTGATATTTAGATGTACAAAAGTACTCATGATCAGTAAAGCTTCATAACAGCTCTAATCTGAGGTGGTGTTTGTTAATTGGTGAATCCTGAGACTGGTAACTCTAAATGAACTTCTCCTCTGTAGCAGAGGTAAATTTTGGTCTTGCTTTCCTGGGAAGGTCTTCATGAGAGACAGTTTCATCATGGAGCTTGATGGGTTTTACAAATGCAGTCAACAATACTGTTCTTGCAAGAACTGTTCCAGAAGCTGACCTTCATGTCTTAAAATAACAACTGACTGTTGTTGTTACTTAATTACCTAACGCCATATCTGTTATTTCATAGTTTAGAAATATCCAGTATTTTTCTAGAATTAAGAAAATAAATCACAAAAAAACATCAAATTAGAAGGTATGTCCAAACTTTTGACTGGTATTGTACATAAAATTATAATTTTTAGATGATAAATATACTGTTATCGATAACGATAAGTAACTATATCATGAATATATAGTGTTTTTTATTATAATATTTTAATAAATAAAATAGAATTATGGAACTTATTTCTATAAATTTTTACTGATAATGTTGCTAATTTGACACATTTATTTCAAAGAAGCAGAATTGTTGGTCAGTAGGAATAAAAAGTATCATTGGCAAACTTCCTTATAATATAATTAATAATCATATATTAAATTTATTGCAATAATATATTAACTTTATTGCCATAAATTCTTCAAGAAGTGTCTAAATATCCTGATACATTTAACATTTTTGGTGAACTGAAAAAATATATCTGTTTACTCTGATGGAAAGTTGATGGAATGCTTCCTTCAAACACCACAAGCACCCACAGATCTAAAGCTGTAGGATTCAAACTTTGGGGGAAGCAAGTTGGTGGATGGGAATTGATAGGAAAACAAATTGAACAGAAAAATGGGGTGGGGTAATGGAACTACACTTATGCCACTAAACAAATGTTTAGAACTTTAACGGCTGGATGACATACATGATAATGCTGAGATAACAGTAGCTCAGAACTCCCAGACAGGAAACTCTGCCTACAGAATAACATGTTGCTGAAGAGCCTGGGTGTCTATCCCACTGGCTATTATGATGACGTTGGCCAATGTTTGTTTCGATAAGGGTGCTTCCCTATATATATATTTACAGTATATATGCAATGATATGAAGTACTACTACCACTGTTATAAAGATAGAACTACATCCACTGTTATAAAAGTAGTTCGTCCACAAATTAGACATAAGACACATACAGCAACAGTGACGATAAATATTGCTAAATGGCATCGCCAAATGATATCGTTATTTGATATCGCACAATATTGTTTTTTTTTATATTACACGTTATAGTTAATTGATACTGGACATGACATTGCCAATTGATATTGCTAATTGATATTGCACATGTTATTGTTAATTAATATTGCATATGATATTGCTGATTGAGTAGCCATTCTGAGCATTAGAAGGACAGTTCTGCAATTTCTTTATCATGAAATAGTGCAGGTTAACAAAACTAGGTTATAAGTCTTTAAGCAGATCGATCTGGCCAGCAGTGCACTGTTTTTGTAGATGTTATCTCTCCGTTCTTGCATCTTCCTGTGGTATTTTTGTTCCGGATGTGAAGAATGGCCTTTTAAGTGAGTGAGTGGGGCTAAGACTTTGGGGTACAGACTTAACACAGAATAATAATAATAATAATAATAATAATAATAATAATAATAATAATAATAATAATAGTAATAATAATAAATTGAACATACGTACATATCTTCACAGTAACTGTTACTGAAATTAATTTTGTGGGGTCTGAAAGAAAGTTTAGTGGTGGGAGTAAAGTTTACTCCACGCATCTGTGGCTGACAAAACTTGTGGGTGATAGAACGTAAAACCAAGCAATGAAAACTTAAGTATTTATTGTGGCTAGTCCATTTAACTGTGATGGTTTCTAGACTCTAAAGCAGGCTTCGCTCTTATTTCTAGGGATTTACTGGCATCAGACCCAAAGAACAATATTCTTGAATGTACCTAAAGACTAAAATAATTGTATTATTATTATTATTATTATTATTATTATTATTACTGGTTCTGTGAGTTATGAAGTTAATTCTGTAACCAGAATATTTACAGCAAACAAAAAACAGGATAATAAGGAGTAATAATATTACCTGGTTGCACCTAAAATCTTGAGTGTATTTTTTTATTATTGTATCCTCATCCTTTTTCTCAGTTTATAACAATTTTGACCCACTTTATTCTTATATCCTAACTACTTCATGATTTTTGTTTACTCTGTGATCAGAGTATATAACCTTGATGGAACTAACTGACTTTGAAATAAATAATTCTGAAACATTATCGGGTATTCAGTGTTCCTCTTCTCTTTTTTTCAGTCTCTGAAACTCACAAGGATTTTCCATTGTGGCTTTGGGTAGCCTTGTCAGTGGGTTGTGCCATGGTTATAACAACTGGGATCATCACAACGGTCATATGTAGAAGAAGAAAAGGTGCTAATATCCTATTTTCATGTAAAACCAGTTACAAACAGACAACCTGCACTTTTTGTCATACAGAATACCGCTATAGAAAGCATTTAACGCATTCTTGCTTTCCAAATGGGTTCGTCTTGGATTACATAGAAACTTTTCCAAAATGGCAAACCTTCTGTTGTAGGTAAAAACAAAAATAGTAAAGCCAAGCATGAATGTATGCTCATTTACCAAAGTTGCATGTGAAAGAGTCATGCACAGCAGAGGAAATTTTCTGTTTGAGGTCAGGTCTGTGTTTTCTTGTGTCTTGCTGGAGCAACTACATGTGTAGGTGGTGTGCGCAATGAGTCACACACAGATGTGAGGTGTCTAATTAAGATAAAACAAGGTACTGTAGCCTGCTTGTGGTTACAAAGCCGGTGTGCAATGCGTATTTACAGAGCAAGTCCTCGATCATCAGACCTCAGTTCATTTCTGTGTAAAAAGACGTATATGATAATAATATTTACTAAATGTGTGTCTCTTTTTAGAAGCCCCTGTTTATGAAAATACAAAGGAAGCCAAAAAGAAACGCAGGAAAGAAGCTGAATCCCTTCACCACAGCATCCCATCAAAAGGATATGCAAATAAACAAATGGATACTCTGAAATCACATAAATATGAATCTCGTCCCAAAGGTAGACAAGTGAGCCCAAAAGTATAAATAATGCAATTGGATTATAACCTACTGGTCCATCTTTATAAATATAATTGTCATTACTTTTGCTTGAGTGCTATTTCCAATTTTTTTTTTTTTTTTATAATTAAGTTTTCTTTCGGATGATCAGTGATTTCTGTCTCTGCTCGTGTTTTTTAAGAATGAAGACATTCTTTTATAGGAAACATTGAGTATTTATACAGTTATGAGAAAAAGAAAGTACACCTGCTTTTAAGTCTATAGATTTATCCAGACATCATTTTTCTCACTACAGATTGGTGGGTTTAAATAATTCTTACCGTGTTGGTTCTTCCTGGCCCCCCGCGACCCAGAATACAGAATAAAGCAGTATAGATGATGAGTGAGTGAGTGAGTGTTGGTTCTCTGAAATAAATTTAATGCCACTAATCCGGTTCACTAGCTAAAAGTTTTCTTTCTATAAAGATATCAACAATTCAGGTGCCTTAGGTTAGTCGCTTCAGGCTACAAATGACAAATGTTTTATTCATATGTAAGCAATAAAAGTACACTTACAAGTACAGAGGGACCTAAAAAAAAATGTATACACAGTCCAATATGAAAAATATATGGCTATGAAAGTATAATAGAAGTCTTGAAGTTATTTCAAGACTGGACTACTGCAACTCACTCCTGGCAGGTCTGCCTCTGTCCACCATTCGTCCTCTGCAGCTGATCCAGAATGCAGCTGCACGTCTTGTTTTCAACCTTCCCAAGTTCTCCCACACCACACCACTTCTCCGCTCCCTGCACTGGCTTCCTGTAGCTGCCCGCATCAAATTCAAAGCCTTAATGCTCGCCTACAAAGCTAAAAATGGCCCAGCACCCACTTACCTCTCAGCTCTAATCACGTCACGCACCGTACCACGTTCCCTCTGATCCTCCAGCGCTGCTCGCCTCGTCACACCATCTCTCAGGGATCGAGGAAGACATGCATCCAGACTCTTTTCTGTTCTGGCACCGAGTTGGGGGAATGAACTTCATCTAGATGTCCGTACAGCTGAGTCTTTGACGATTTTTAAACGACGACTCAAGACGTATCTGTTTCTTCCATACTTGGATTAATCGCCCCCTTCCCCCCAAAAAAACAACCCTTCCCAATTGTGTTTGACTGATGGCACTTAGTTATTACCCTAGTAACACAATGTAAGCATCTATCCAATGGCGGAAACTTCAAAGCACTTTTTGTAAGTCACTCTAGATAAGAGCGTGTGCCAAATTGCTGCTTTGCGACAATGTCAATTGTTAAAAGCGCTATACAAATAAAATTAAAAAAACTAATTGAAATGCTTAAATGTAAATGTAAATAGTGCAAAATAGTATGTTGAATTACGTGAACTAAACAAAAACTCGTTGCAGTAAAAATGTTTGATCTACAATTTGATCTGAATAAAAAAATAAAATAAAATCCTTACAGAAATTACAATGATTTTTTTTTTCACTCCAGTTTATTGTGGTTATATATTTCAAATGTAAATGTAATTCAAGCATTTAAAATTCAATGCAAAAACATTGGCATTACTAAACTGCTGTTCAAAAATAGTTTGTTCACACAAAAGTGTTAAAAAATATCATCTTCATTATTTTTCAAAGTCATGAATTCAGGCTGCTAAAATTCAGCCACTAAAAGTCAGGCCTTCACATCCGGGATATCACAGGAAGAGCAATGGATTGCTGATTGCTGCTGATTTAAAGTGTTCTGCCCCTTTACAGTCTACTGTACTTCTCAGGAACTACTAGCAGCTCGAAATGCAGCACTTCGAACTAGCTCGACGGGTTGCCAGTTAAGCGTAAGAATAAACTCCTCAACGCGCTAAAATTCTTCCCGGCCGTAATCGCTATGCTAAATAATAGCCAAAGCTAAAATGTTGTTGAGCATAAAATAAAGTACTCTTACTATCTTTTCATTATTTAAAAAATAGAATGCTATTAAAACATTGTACTATCCGCACGGTTTTGTTTATTACTAAGTTGTTGTTACCTTTATTTATAAGTAATGCATTCATTCAACTGAGTGTAAACAGCATGTTTGTTGCTGATTCTGTTGAGGAAATTAATCCCACCTTGTAAATGAAGGTGGCTGTATATCACAGAGCTCAGGGGGAAAGAAAACCGAAACTGTCATAGAATGTGAAAGAGCGCCGGGTTTGAATTGAATATAGCGGATACGGCGGAGGGGATTTTTAGCGCATGATTTTTTTTGTGTTCCGCTTAACTGGCAACCCAGCGAGTTAGTTAGAAATGCTGAATTCCGATCTGCAAGTAGTTCCTGAGAATTAGACCACACAAGGGGCAGGAAGCGCACTTTAAAGTACACTGTGGCACGGACCGCAGCAATCAGCGATCCATTGCTCTTCCTGTGATATCCCGGATGTGAAGACCTGAATTTTTTTTCTCTACCTGTATTTTAATGCCTGTTTTTTTTTTTTCTACGTGAATTTTAATGCTTGAATTTTTTGCAGCCTGAATTTAGGACATTAAAAAATAATGAAGATGGTATTTTTAACACTTAATATATGTGTTCATTATCAAATTGCTGTTCAAAAATATTTTTAGAAATCATTTTGAATGCTTGAATTACATTTTCAATTGAATTATTGAATTAGTAATTGAATTATACTACCACAATAAATTGCACTGCCAAAAATGTCAAGCACTGTAAATACTGTAAAAAAAAATTCCCGATTCAGATCGAATTGCAATGCAGAAAAATTCAAACATAAATATTGAAACACGTTTTTGTTCAGTTCATGTAATTAAACATATTATTTTTGCCGTTGTTATACTTCAATATTATCCTGATTGTCTCCTCTGACGATCACATGATGGACTGACTACTGACAATATTTAGAGGAAACATAATACTGCACATTGCTCATAACGACATAATTCAGTTTTAGCACTTGATGAATGTTTTATTATGTATGAGGGTGTAATTTCTTTCTCTCTGAAAATGCATTACATAATTGATATTAAATCAATACACAACCAATACCTGTACACAATGTATTATTCTGTATATTTGTAAAGAATAATTATAAAAATAGCTATATAACAAAAATAAATATTTATTATTATATTCTTAACAAAATTGTTTCTTTTTTTTATTTTAAAGAAAACATTCGTACTATAACATACAGAATGATGAAACTGTTTAAAATGTCAACTTGCAGGTGCTTAGATACATTATATATTTAGTCATTACACTGAATTTATTACATACATTTATTTATTACAGATTTGCACAGGATTCTTAGTGTATTAACATACTGTTATATTTGTTTATTTTTTTTATTGCTAATCAGTAAAAATACAATGTTTGTTGCATGATAAAAAAAATACATTGTAATATACCCTCACCCGCCACTTAAAAGGAACACTTATACATCTGTTGTTTATGCAAATATTCAATTACCCATTATGTCGCAGCAGGGCACTTCTTAAAATCATAGAATTATACGTTGAGCTCTTCAGTTATTGAAAAAATCTGATCTCAGCTACTTTGAGCATAGTTTGGCTTGTTTTTCACACACAGCATTATTCAGTGTTTAGAAACAGTGTTCAGAACGGTTTGAAGAACAAGTATACTCCCAATTCTGTCAATGTAACAGAACAGTTGAGAAAATTTAGAAACCTATGGCCAGAGCCAGGATAAGATAATCAAATAAACATTCTTTGTGATTGTGGAGAGAAGAAAAGCGTCTTGGAGTGCACAACACATCTAACTGTGACACTGTACAACAGGAAATGAGCACATGGGAGTAAATACTGTACCTTTCAGACGAGAACAGAAATCTGAGGTTACAGCCACAGACTGCCTGAAACTGGATTGTTGAAGGCTGGACAAAGACTAGATCATGTTTTTCCAGTTTTCAAGGGTCAAAGCTCAAACCATGCATCTGGAACCGAAACATTCCTAAATACTGTAAAAGACACTGAGATCACATTTTCCCATATTTAATAATGAAATGTCAATTGAAGCTCTTAACTTGTATCTGGATGATTTTATGAATCGTGTTGCTGCAACATAATAGACTGGATAACTTCATGAATACTCAGGTGTGCATATGTTCTCCCATAGGTGTTTCTAAGGGAGAAACTGAAAATGTGTGTAACACTGGTGAGTAACACCCTTAAAGTTTATGAAAATGAAATAATTATGTCAATCTAGGAACAAAAATCAGAAATTACAAAAGTTCTAAAAAAAAAAAATTTCTTATAATATAGGTTTATGATAATTCCATTTCTTTATTTTTTATTTGTTTGTTTTGGAGTTGATGCACAGCAGCTGTTAGAGGCTGGGGGTGCGCTTTCTTTCTGCACTAACATGTGTAGGAGGTATGTGGTATGACTCAGGCTCTGATGAAGTGTCCAATTCAGATAAAACAGCATGCTATAGAGCACCTTGTGGTTATAGAGCTGATGTGTGCAAAACATATTTGCAAAGCAAGTTATTAGTCCTCTGTGTATAACTGACCGTATAAAAAAACATTTAAAGAAATGTATGTGTGAATATTTTTTTTAGAGAACCCTGTTTATGAGAACACAAAAGGAGTCTCAAGAAGATATGAGAAGAAAGATTGATCACTTCACTGCTGCATGTCATCAAAAGGAGACTCAAATAAACAACAGGACACTTTGAAAATAATATCATTCCAGATGTGGTCAACTGAGCCAGTGGAATAATGCAAAATAATGCAATCGGATTAATATCTGTTATTTTAATATTGTTGTTTTTATGTTGATGGTTATGAGTTTATAATTCTTTTTGGATGACTGTAAAAAAAAAAAAAAAAAAAGGATATGAGGATACAAGTACAATTTGCCCAATCTTTAATAAAGGCAGTCAAAACAAACATGTGAATAAGAATTAGTAATGTGACCCAGGCAACTGACTCTACATTAACAATCAGGTGAACTAGAACCACTTGATGGTCTCATCAACTACTGTATGTTTGAGTGATTGCTGCATTCTGGGAACTGTAGATTGGCACTGATTTTAACATATCCAAGACAATGACTAAGCGATCTATATGAACTTGGCAAAGTTTAAAAATCAAATATAATGTTTTTTTAAACAACCTTTTAAAACCTGGCCATAGGGTATTAATCCCTTGTCTACACAAGATTGAACTGAATAATTTTATATACATGTGAATAAAAACATTTACATAAAAACATTTCTGAATAGGCTTTTCCTGATTTGAAATATAAACTGAGATGGAAGTTCTACCATGTAAAAGACCCTACAAAAATGAAACTGAAATATTACGACAAAATTTACAAAATTTTGACTCCACTGAAAGGTACCACACCTACTTGCTCATTTATAACCTAACCTATTTATGAAACACCTTAATGTCGAAACATTAATATAATGTAGAATGTAGAATATAGTATGTGAAAAAAAGAATTATACATTTACAAATAGAAATTGAACTGATTGAATTGATCTTCATAAAAGACATGCACCACAGTATATCATCACTTTATTTCATCACTCTCAACTCTGTGGGGAAACAGACTAGAGGTTATGTTGGGTAACGTGATATATAAAATAAACAGTATACAAGTTCAACAACACCACTGGGTAACAAAAAGACCATAAAAGAGAATTATCATAGATTCAACATTTAGATATACAGTATATGTCATATTTGTATTTATATTTAACAATTTTAGTGTATTTTTCCATATTGAATCCATATTGAATCTATGTTTATGGTGTTTTTGTTACCTAGTGGTGTTGTTGAATTTATTATATACTGTAGGAAGAGAGCTGTTACACCCTGACTGCTACACTGTTCACATGCTTGCTCGCATAGATTTTGTGTATGTGGTGAGTTTCATCCACTAGATGGCACATCAGAGCTACAATATCCTGAGCCAAAGGGTTAGAATTTAAAATGTCTGGCCATTTCATGCAGAGTGATATTACATACTCATTACTGTTATAATGAGCCTCAACTATGACCTGACATTCAACATTATTTCCTAATCTAACAAATACGAGCATAGTGTATAAAACAAACTTTTTGGTAGCTTTTGAGGACAATTCAAGATCACACTCATTCACTTAACCATTCACTCATTCTCTATACCACTAATCCCATTCAGGGTCATGGAAGTCCTCTCAGGTGACTTGGGGAACATGGGTGGTGTACAACCTAGACAGGATGCCAGTCCATCGCAGGGCGCACAAATGCATGTCTTTGGACTGTGAGAGGAAACCGGAGTACGCAGGGGAAACCAACCAAGCACGGGGAAAATATGCAAACTCCACAAGGTGGGAATCAAATACTCAATCCTGGAGTGCTAACCCAGTTCAAGATTAGTAATTCAAAATTAAATAGAATAGAAAACAAAATTTCTAAATACCTGTTTAGAACAGTACATAAATATGCAATTTGAGATCCAATGGGCATCATGAAACAAGCAATATGTAAACACTCACTCACTCATCGTCAATGCTGCTTTATCCTGTATTTAGGGTCGCAGGGGGCCTGGAGCCTATCCCAGGAGACATAGGGCACGAAGCGGGGTACACCCTGGACAGGGCACACAACCATACACACACTCACACACAAACTTACATACAATTGTCGGCAATTTGGGAACGACAATTAGTCTAATCTGCATGTCGTTGGACTGTGGGAGGAAATCTGGGCACCTGGAAACCCACCAAGCACGAGGAGAACATGCAGACTCCATGCGTACAGAGACAGGAATCGAGCCTGGCTGGAAATCGAACCCGGTCCCTGGAGGTGCAAGGCGATTGTGCTATCCATTACACCACTGTGCACCCAATTTTATCATATCCAAATTTCTTCTTATTTTGTGCATACTTGTTCATATCTGAGATTCAATAATCTTAACCTAATTTCTTCTCTTCCCTTAGGTAAGATTAAATATTGCGAGTGGTCAAGAGCACTCCTACCAAATAACAATCAATTTGTCTCATGCACGGAAACAGCTTTAAAATTGAGAAGCATAAAAAATGCAGTATGTAATCAAATTAAGATTATTATATGGTTTTAGAGGAATTATAATGATTCTATAATTTAATTCAATGTTAAAGAGATACTCTTGGTCAATTGATCCAAATTCAGACTATTAAACCCATTAGATGCTTGCGTGGGTCTGCTTGCTTCTGAATGGCTTTCAGATTGCCCTTAGATGCTTTGGCCATCCAGAAAGGTAGATTTAAGAGACTGCAAGATTGGCACAAGAGCCCACGGTTGGCAGAAATGTAAGTGAAGTACTGGATTCCAACCGTCATTAAACAAAGAAGAAGAAAAAGAAGAAAAAGAAGAAAGTCTAGTGGTAGATCAGGGAAGGGCGCTGTAATTTCTAGTGATATGATAACATCGCCTATAAATTAACTTTAATCTTACCACTTAACTAGCTTTTAAATGTAAGAGGACAAATTGATGTTGATGGCTAAATGACAGGTCGATTCCATTTGCTTTTTAATTGACCATTGATCAGTCGATGTTTTAAAATGTATTTATTTACTTATTTATTTACATTTGGAAAACTCTAATCCATGCTTCCTTTTTATCAGATTCTTTCAGCACCTTCTTTACTTTTTGACATTTTCTTTTCCATTTGTTTTTTAATTGACCATTGATCATTCCATGTGCTCTAAAGCTTCATCTGGTTACATTTCATTGGGGCATTTAAGGGGCATAATGATAATTAATTTTACAGTATGTGAATATACACAGTATGTGTACTGATACGTCTAGAACTTATCTCAGGGTTGTCCCTCTGGAGTTAATACTACCCTGCTGCAACTAATGACTCTTTTGATAGCTGAATAATCTATTGATTACTGAAACAAATAATTAACTGTCACTGTGGCACTTATTTGAATAAAAGCTTTTACATTTAGCTTGAGTTTGTTTTAAACTTGTGCTAAGAAAGAAAGCATTAAAGTTGAATAGTTTATTAATGAATGGATTTTTTTAACCTTCCTGCTGATGAGACAAAATATACATATATATAATTCCAGTTCCCATGTTATACTGTCAAAAGATTAACCTTGTATAGCATAAGCACAGTAGCAGCAATAAAATATAGCAACAACTTAAATATAGCAGGTGTCAATTATGGCAATTAAATTAAAATAGGAATAAAAATAAGATTATTGTTCACTTTAACCAAGCTAGTGGTTGTAAACATTTTAGCAAACTTATTATAGTGCTTACATTCATTGATTATTCAAATATTGTGTCCTTCTCTCCAACATGGAGGGTGCAAGAAAACTTTCCAATCTCCATCAGCCCATCAACTCGTCCTTCATAGCCCAGCAGTGCTGTTTTTTTTTTTGTTTTGTTTTTCATTTGTTTCTATTTTACCTTATTGCTTGGTACTTACATGAAGGTGGTTGGAGAAAAAATAAGATGATCACTGCCCAGAGAGTTTGCGATCAAGGCTGCCTGATAGTCAGAAACACAGTCCCTGATTGTTGGATAAGTTAGGGAGGTGTTCTCTAACTAATAGACATAATGAAATTATAGAAGAGTAGTGAAAGGTTAACAAGGGCATTGGTTGCTTAGTGGTTGGTTTGCCTGCCATGTAGAAGGCCAGGGTTCAATTTCAATCCAATGCCAAACTCCAGCCACAGCAGTACCGGTCCCAAGGCTGGATAAAATAGGAGGGTTGCATCAGGAAGGGCATCTGGCATAAAACCTGTCGCCAAGTCTGCTGTGGCACCCCTGCTGTGGCACTAGGAGTATCCGAAAGATGGTTAAGTTGGTTAAAAAGTGGTTGGTTAACAACAAAAAAATTTTGGACATGGGAAGAATAAAACCAATGACATTTATTTTTCACTTCCCTGATCCAACAGCATGGTGCATTCTACTTGCCTGAAAACAATGTTTACTTGATGAAGTTCCAGAGAGACATTCGGGACTGCAACCTCCTCTGCTTCACCGAGACTTGGCTGAACCCAGCGGTGCCTGACCACGCCATACAGCCAGCCGAGTTCTTCTCTGTTCACCGCATGGACAGGACGCGGGACTCGGGGAAGTCAAGGGGAGGCGGCGTGTGTTTGATGGTGAACAACAGCTG
>JAQMYI010000007.1:2069078-2082408 GCA_030014275.1 Clariallabes melas | reverse complement strand
ACAATCATTGATTTAGAAAGTGACCCCAAACTTTTGAACGTTACTGTATATATATATATATATATATATATATATATATATATATATATTAATTAACCTTATACACACACAGTCATATACAAGATTTAGTACCCCCGCTTATAATCCTATGTGTTTTTTATATTATAAACTACAACCTCCTTGATTAATTCTAGACATATGCACAATGAAAGACTCAATAAAAGATACAAAATATCTGCATAATAGATCTATAGATACATTTGAAGTCTATACCATTGAAAAAGTTTTTTTTGATTTATTGAGCTAAGGACCTAGTCAGTACAATCACAGAAAACCTTTATGATTTCACTTCAGTGAAAGTTATCTAAGTCAATAAAGTGCTAGTTAGGTTGTAATCATTTCTCTGCACATTATCAGGTGAAACAATGCAAAATTATGTTTAATGGGATGTAAGCTAGTCATGTTTTATTGTAGTGACCATCAAAGGCATATTGACTCAGAATCAAGACCAAACCAATTCACCTTGGTCATGTGGAGCCAGGTTTAACACAAACCAGAGTTCACACAAACCAGAATAAATTCAACAATGTCTGTGAAATATATCCACAGCACTATAAACCAGGAGCATTTCGTATCCTTTAATAATTGAGATGCAAAGTTAGAGGAGTGCATTTTCATAGATTTTTCCTGCAGTATCTCCCCCACCCCCCAACTCAGTCAGGCTTCCAGTGGGGAGACTGTTGTGTCATGTGACTTTCAACTCATCAGACACTCACCATGTTGTACTTCTGACCAGGGGACCTAATTTACCCGCCTCCTGTGCCCTCCCTAGCAAGAAGCACCCTGAGTGACTGCCCAGGTTGCCCATACCTAAATTTGCATATGTGTTGAATTATAAACAAACATTTTAAAGACTGGCAAATTTCTGTTCTCTGAATTGTCCATCACAAATTACACTCAAAGCTCATTCCTTTCACTAACCCATTTATTCTGCTCAGGGTCACAGTAATTTAATTCCAGAGCCTATCCCAGTAACATCCTGCACTGTGGGGCCCCAGACTATTGCAGGACACCATAACCATGTTCACTCAGTAGTCCATCCACATTCTCATGTTTTGGGACACTTACAGTTTAGGAACCTCCTGATAGAGATCAGAGTTGCACCAGGTGCTATACAGAAAAAAAAGATATACAAGGCAAAAATATGTTTTTAGTGTATGAAGTGTATGAAGGCGGTAATGCTCTCTCCCCACTCCACCATACAGTACACCCCGACCCCGCACTTACCTAGCATTTAGAACTGTTGCACAGCCTCTGTTGCAGTTGTACTCTATTGCACATAACTACAAAATGTAAATAGAGAGTCTACTGTGTTAGCAGATTCACACACACACACACACACACACGCACACACAAGCGCACGCTCACACACCCATGTACAAACAAAAAAAACGAGCGCGCGCGCTTAATAAATATGTCAGATTTAAAAGATATTCTTATTTTTTGTTATATTTGTTTGACAAAGTTTTAAAACATTGCACGTGCTGGACGGTCTAATATGCAACAATATGTAACAACAACAATAATAATAACAATAACAACAACAACAACAACAATAATAATAATAATAATTTAGAATTTAGAGGGAAGACTTACCATAAATAATAGCCTCACAAAAATAATTATTAAACGAATATTACCTTGAACACTCTCTTATGGTCTCCCACTTAATATAATCTTAAGCTACAAACATAAAACATCACACAATAGGTTTTAAAATAAATGGACCATTCTAGTAAACTCTGAGATTTCAATGCATAAATAAATTATCTTGAGCCAAGATTTATTGTCCTAGTCTGTCAAAACACGTTAGAACGTTTCACTATCGTATCTATTTTAATGCGCTTGTTTACCCGATTTTTAACCATCATTCGAGAAAAATTTGACTGGCTTAACATTATATAATTCCACATATATGAACCTATATGTAACCTATACAATAAAAATAAACAGGTATAGGTTAATATTTCTTTTGTCATTCGATATAGCTGTAACCATTCAGAGTTTTTATTGTGCGACCGAAATCTTGTACGTCCCCTGGTGCCATCAGAACTATCAGCAAGTCTATATATCGACCAGGCCGGGATGGATGCTACTTCTTATAAAAAGCAATGTCTAATAAACAGGTCGATAAATTATCCGAATTATTAAACATGCCGACATTTATTTATTTATTCATTTATTTATTTATCCGTCTGTTCTTTGATGTGTTTGCTTGCTTGTTTGTGAACGCTGGAATGAACAACTTCACAGGGGTGAAAAATTAAAGGAAAAACTCCTACTTTGGCCACCAGAAAAAAAAGAATCTAATTCTTATTTGACACGTACACAATCATATACAGTATGACATGCAGTGAAATGCTTATACGACTGTTCGTGACCTACTGTAAAAAAAAAAAAAAAAAAAAAAAAAAAGGTAAGAAGGTAAAAAGGTAAGAAGAGGCAAATTGGACTTTATACTATATAGTATATACAGTTATAATACGATTAAATAAAATATGAAATACAATATACGTAGAATGTATATGTATGTCTAAAAAGAATAAAATGTCTAAATTATATTGAATGTGCAAAATAAAATGGGTATTAAAGGAAAAGATATGGCATGTACTGGAATCTTTCTATCTATGTAGGTATGACAGCGGCAGTATGAGTGAAACATGCAGTGTGAAATGAGATGATGTGTGCCACAGTGATTATTGTCCATGATGTACAGAGCAAAGTTAGTCCTCATTTTTGTGTCAATTGAACTGTGTACAGCTTTTACGCTTCCTAAAATATACTGCAAAAAATAAATACAAAAATAAATAAATAAATAAATAAATAAATAAATAAATAAATAAATAAATAATAACGGAACGAGGGGCGTTCAAATCAAATTAGACTTATTTTTAGTTTATGTTTTGTTATTATTTTTAGCAGTAGCCTATATTTAATCAGGTGGTCTTTCGATATTGATGGTGATCAGTTTTGTCGGTTTGAAACTACCCGTGCCGTTGTGTCGGGTACAAGATCAGGTATTGAGGATGGCAAATGATAGGAGGAACTGTCGAAGTAGAAAATTAATTTAATCAGGACAGAAATGTTTAATTAATCACTGTAGGCTATTTACATTGATTTGCCCCCAACACCACGAGACGTGAAATCCAACATATGCATGGCTTTAGTAATAAATGTTTTGCTTTTGCTACAGCTTGTTAGCCTTTAGGTATCAAGACCATACATTAGGTTATAGGTCAGTTCTGGAACCAAGCAGTCAGGTCGATAGTCAAACAATCAATTCACAGTTCAGAGGTAAACTCCGTTAAGCGAATAACCGAATCTGTAGACAGCAGAACAACAACAACAAAAAGTATATGTAAAGTTCAAGTTTATTTCCAAAGTATTCTTACTTTAATGAGTACTAACTACTCTACATACTATACTGTATATACAGTATATATAGGTTCTATATGCATATAAGATCAGGTTCAGTCCAGTGGTATTTATTCTAAAGTTTTCCACCCAAACTACAAGACAAGTATTTGAATTTAAAGGCAGGAATGCTTATTAATACCTTTCCAATATACCTCTATAAAAATAGAAGTACAAAGTATATGGTATATACATACTATAGTCTTTTATGTACACTGGACAGTTTAAGCCAAGCAAAATGAATATAATTTTGTTTAGTTTATGTCTGATAAGTGCATACAAATAAACTGAAAGCAGACTCGCGTATTCTTAGTTAAAAGGTGTGTGTGTGTTAACGGCGAATCGTAGGCGTAGACGTGACAATTTACTAAAAAACGACGTTTGCTTTAAAGGCATTAAGCAACCTGTATCGTTAATATTAAAAGCAATTACTGTAATTAATAAGCAATTACTTAGCTTTGCCAGGCAAAAAACATGAAATACAAAGTTTATATTGTTAACAGGATGAATGTTATTTGAATGTTGTTTGATGATGTATTATCTGCAGTCGCATTTTTCACAATTTATGCTTAAATACTTATCTGTAATAATAATAATAATAATAATAATAACAATAATAATAATAATAATAATAATAATAACAATAATAATAATAATAATAATAATAATAATAATAATAATATCTAACTACAGAATCTGTGACCACGATACCATTAAACTATATTTAATTATCTTACAGCACAATAGGATTAATTAATTTAGTAATTTGAAAGAAGAGATGGGCTAATCGATGTAGGATGAATAACCCGATCTTAGTGAATAACGGACAACTTAAGGAATGTACGTTATGTAAGAATTGGTTTGAGATTGGAATGAGATTTAACGAGTCTAGCGTCACAAAAATAAAACAACTGATTCACAGTTCATCTGGCAAAGTTAACAGATGAACCACTGATTTAAAATAGACGCAGATAATCTACGTTTATACCTAATATCTTAAATAATATACAAAGAAAGTGTGAAATGTTACTTTTTATCCACTAAATAAACACTAGGTGTCCTACTTTAAACAGAAGATAACAGACACAAGGTTATTTTAATCCCACGTTTAATTGACAGGACTGTTCAGTTTGCACATTTGGATATTTTCTTGCTTTATTTTGTTGTTTAATTGCCTCCTTAGATTTTTAATTGTCTTACATATATTTAAGAATGTTAGTTTCTCCTATTTTCGGTGTTCTCATAAGGCTTTAAGTGAAAAGTAAGGGTTATGGACGAGGCAACAAAATATGGGAATAAATAAATTTAAAGGAAAAAGAAAAATCACTAAAAGCCATTTGTCAGTTGGGCAAAATAAAAGGAGTACTTCTAAACAAAGTGGTCTGAAATGCCTCTGAAACATCAGAGCTGAACACTTGATAATTGGACAGGACTAGATATACACTGATCACCTATAACTTTCAAAGCACTGACAGGTGAAGTGAATAATGCTGATTATCTCTTGACAGTGGCACCTGTCAAGGAGTGGGATGTATTAGGCAGCAAGCAGACAGTGGGTTCTTTAATTTGCTGTGTTGGAAGAAGGAAGTGTAAGGCTCTGAGTGACTCTGACATGGACCAAGTTGTAATGGCTCCATGACTGGGTCAGAACATCTACAAAGCAGCAGGTTAGTACCTACCACTCCTATGACATGAGTCATGGGGCACAAAGCTCCGTGATATGCATGTTGGAAGTGAAACAACATACAGAAGAGCTACTGTGGTAAAAAAAAAAAAAAAAATAGCTAAAAACCTTAATGTTGATTATGATATGAAAGTGTCAGAGCATTTCCTATCATTTGGGGCTGCATAGCTGCAGATTGCTCAGAGTGCCCATTCTGGCACTTGTCCACTGACAAAATCTCCTACAATGGGCACATGAGTATCAAAACAGGATAGTGGAGTAATGGAAGAAGGTGGCCTGGTTGGATGAATCACATTTTCTTTTCCTGGCCGGGTGCATGTGCATCACTTACCTGGGGAAGAGATGGCACGAGTATGCCCTATGGGGAAGAAGGCAAGCCAGCAGATGCAGTGTGATGCTCTGGACAATGTTGTGCTGGAACCCTTGGGTCCTGGTAATCATTTGGAACTTATTTTGACATGTACCCCCTGTCTAAATGCTGTTGCCAACCAAGTATAGCCCCTCATGGCAACAATATTCCCTAATATACTGTACGTGATCTCTTTCAGCAGCATAATGTGATATGTCACACTGCAAAACTTGTTCAGGAAAGAGTTGAGAAGGATAACAAAAAGGAGTACTTCTAAACAAAGTGGTCTGAAATGCCTCTAAAACATCAGACCTGAACATTTGATAATTGGACAGGACTAGATATACACTGATCACCTATAACTTTCAAAGCACTGACAGGTGAAGTGAATAATGCTGATTATCTCTTGACAGTGGCACCTGTCAAGGAGTGGGATGTATTAGGCAGCAAGCAGACAGTGGGTTCTTTAATTTGCTGTGTTGGAAGAAGGAAGTGTAAGGCTCTGAGTGACTCTCAGCTTAAGTCATTGAAATTCCCAAGATCTCAATTCAGTCAAAAATCTGTTGGAAGTGCTGGGCAAAAAAGTCTGATCCATTGAGGTCCTACCTCACAACTAAAAAAGGTCTGCTGCTTACATATTGGTGCCAGATACAAACGTACACCTTGTGGTGTCCATGCCTTGACAAATCAGAGCTGTTTTTATGACACAAATTATTATGGAACATTATTAGGCTGGAGTTTTTAATGTTAAGGCTTATTGTATTATAAATTCATTTTACCGCTGATTTTGGTAACAGTGGCAGAGGGCCGTTATGGTGAAAAAAAATCAACAATAGATAGGCTTATATTTTATTGAAGATTGACATGTGATATTGATTAGTGTATGTCACAAACCACTGGCTCCGACAATGACAAATATGTTTAGTGTAGGTGTCTGTCATGAAATTTACATAACGTGTTTCCCCCTATACCAGGATCCCACATCTTAAGGCTCAGAACATATCATGTAAACATCTACACAGAAAATTCGGCAATGTTAAATTAACACTTAGAGCATTAGAATAGATGCAGTGTATTTTGTTGTAAAGGATATAACAGCTGCAGGCTGAAACTGCAAACATAAAAAGGAAAAATACCCAGCACAGAGGGATAACGATAGATAGAAGTGCACTGAATAACCAATTTTGTTTTCTCCCTTGTAACTCTAATTGGAGCATTGTCAAAACAGGGAACCCATCCTCATTTGGGTGATAACTGCAAGAATTGTTGTGCAGTCATACTGTTAGACAGCTGATAATTAATATAACAGATGATGTCTTTAAGTTAATTTGGAGTCCGTTTGTTATTGAAGGCTCAGGCAGACTTTAGGAAATTCCAGTCCTGAACTATTGAGGGACTGCAGTCACAAGTCCTCAAAGAACAGCTGTCTGCATCATCCGAGGGAAGTACCGTCTTCATGGTTAAGTGGAACAGTCTCCAATCACCACACGCATCTCGAGCAGAACACATGGGGCCTCCATGCGACGCGATCTCCAGCCAGATGCAAAGCACCAGGATGAGTCAGACAGGTCCAGAGGGCAGAGAGAGATCAAAATGGTACATAATGAAAATTTTGAGAACATTTTACTGTCACTCCACTACTTTTAACTAGTCCCATCATGCTCTGTGAAAAACATTGGGTGAGATAATGTTAAGAAGAAGGAAGAGGAGAAGGAAGATGAGTCCACCTACAAGAGGATGGCTACCGGGTTAGCACTGTTGCCTCTCCCCTTAAGGGATTTTAATCTTGCCTCCAGTCTGTGTGCATGGAATTTGCATGTTATCCATGTCCTTGGTGGGGTTCATCCATGTACTGTTTTCCCTCAACGTCCAAAGACATTCATTAAAGGCTGATTGGCATATCACTTCACTACAGTGTGTGTGTGTGTGTGTGTGTGTGTGTGTGTGTGTGTGTGTGTGTGTGTGTGTGTGTGTGTGTGCTTGGTCAAAGGCTGTAGTTCTTAGCAACATAAACTCCTCACAGCAACAGTCATAGCTCATTGTGGCCAACCATACTGCATCTTAGTGATGTATTTTTGGATGTATTTTTGGATGGATGGATGGATGGATGGATGGATGGATAGAAGATGAAAAAAAGTCAACATAACTGGATGACTAATATTTACTGGTCAATGGATTAAAGAGTCTTGAGTGCTAATATAATTCATTTGTATGCCTAATTAATTAATTAAGCACATCAATTAAGGTATACTTTAGGATGATTTGCATAAGCTGAGCCTATTTGAGTGGAGCATAACATTTCTACAATATATTACCCGGTGAAAAAAACCCATTAAGAAGTAAATCAGTAGTGATCATGCTACTTATATGTTTATATTAATGTTGTTATAAAATAAAATAAAAAAAATAATTCCATAAATTCTACTAACACTGTAGTACCTTCTAACAATAAAATGTGTCAAAAAATGTTCACATGTAATTTCAACCATTGGAAAATAACTTACTTCACCTTATCTACTAGGAAATTGGCAAACCTTTTGTTGGGAAGAGCTGTGGAAATCCATTAATAATTAACCATTTAGATATTTCACGCAGGCGCCAGGTTTATCAGGGTAAACCGAAGCCTCAAGAAATCCCAACTAACCCTGTCTTCTCACCGTCTGTAGGTCTGTGCGTCCTTAAAGGGCGTGCGCAGTGATAAAACAGTGCAGGGTTATGGTTTGGGTAGCGCATAACCTCTACGATGGCTCGACACCAAGCCAGTAGAAGTGGAGGCGTCAGAGGCTTGGTGTTATCTCAGTGCTCACACAGACAGTCGACGCACATCCTGACTTCCAGAACAAAATACCCGAGTGTAGTGCTGGAACTGACGGAACAACCATGCTGGAGTAAGTGTAATAGAAGCTCGAATGCAATGCAGTTGTTCGGCACTGGGCACTGAGCTCGTTTCGGAGTGATTTAACTGCACTGTGTGTGTGCGCGTGTGTGTGAGAGAGAGAGAGAGAGAGAGAGCGAGAGCGCGAGAGAGGTGGGCATCTTTTAAGTCATGGAACTTAGGATGGAGAACATCGGGAATCTACACACGCTTTCACGTTCTCATCAAACAGACGATCTGATGAACCCTCCTCACACACACCGGAACCTGGTACACTGCCGATCATCCAGCATGGTGTCCAGCATGGCCTCGATACTGGACGGGGCTGGGGAATATCGCAGCGAGCACTCGCTGTCCGCTCCTATGACTATGTCCTGCGACTCTGGCATGAGCATCAGCAGCACGTACACGACTCTCTCACCGCTACAGCACCTGCCTGCGATCTCGGAGAAATTCGGGCATCACCATCATGCGCACCCGCACCACGCGCATCATCCTCATCCTCATCACCCCGCGCACCAGCGCCTGACTCCTGGGAACGTCAGTGGCAGCTTCACGCTAATGCGCGAAGACCGTGGCTTGGCCTCCATGGGCAACCTGTACGCGCATTATCCCAAAGATATTTCCTGCATGGCGCAGCCGCTATCCAACGGCTTGGGTACTTTGCACAACGCGCAGCAGCCTCTCGGCGCCTATGGTCACGGAGCTCACCTCCCAAACGACAAGATGATTTCGTCAGGAGGCTTCGAGACTCACACGGCGATGCTAGGTCGGAGTGATTTCGGGGGCCACGGTAGCGGAATCATGTCTAACCTGAATGGACTGCACCACCCAGGTCACTCGCAGTTGCATGCCAGTGGATGTGTGTTGTCGGACCGCGACAGGGGCACCGAAGCAGGAGGATCCAGCCAAGCCGAGGAGATCAACACCAAAGAGGTGGCACAGAGAATAACAGCCGAACTGAAAAGGTACAGCATTCCGCAGGCTATCTTCGCTCAGCGGATACTGTCTCGGTCACAGGGCACACTGTCTGACCTCCTGCGTAATCCTAAACCGTGGAGTAAACTAAAATCAGGACGGGAGACCTTCAGGAGGATGTGGAAGTGGCTGCAGGAGCCCGAGTTCCAGCGCATGTCGGCCCTTAGACTCGCAGGTGTGTATAGGTGTACTGAAAAAAAAAAAAGATAATATAATATGCATAAACATATTATAATTAAGGATGTATGTATGGCAAATAATGACTAAAATTCAAATATTTATGTTCTTCTCATTAAGCAGAATTTATTTTAGCAAAATGGACGTAATATTAATATCCTCCTGAAACTCGAATGTCCCATCTTCATTACACGCACAATGAAGATGGGATATATCTATGTGTATATAAAATATATGTATACTTAAAAAATATATATATATATTTTTAGCATATCTCAACTTCTTCCTGGTTGAAGACATTGATTAAATGCATAGTTATCAGCTATGAATAAAGAAAACAGTCAGTTTTAATTGCTGTTTACAACAGTGTCAGGAGCATATGTAAATGCTACACGAGGCCAAAATATTTTTTTTCAGTGTGCTCGTGTTTACAGGTTCATAGACAACATAGCAAAAGAAAAATCTTGTTCTCGTAATGGAATAAATTCAATCTTAAATATTCATCTTACTTAAAAGAAATGTATTCGCCAAATCATTTGTTTGCTGCATTCTTTTACTACCATATTGCAATATTGGGGAAATGATACTGTAAACATTCTCTCCTTAAAATGAATTTGGAAGTCCGATATATTTTTTTTTCTTTTTACTGCATTAAAAGGGTGTCTAAAAGCGTGAAAAACGTACCTCTAACGTGTTCCACCTTCCCTTCGCCATATTTTTTTTCTTCAGAAGGATTAATTAACCAGGAAATGCTGGCATGTTTTATTTCTGTCCAGTGATCAGTGAAAGCCATTGATTGTTCGTTTGCGCATTTAAACCAATATAACCTGTAAATAAACTTTAAAATTTAAGTGCCCCACTGTTGAAGCTAATTGTTCGTCGAGATGGTTTACACTCTAGTAATGAAGTTGTTAATGTACTGTATAGTAGGTTGAGCTTCTGGGGCCACTGAAACTATAGTAAAGATTTGGGTTATACAAGACTAATCCAGGCAGAATTGGTTCTTTGTATTTTGCCACAGTTGTGAGAACAAGCATTTTAAACTCGTGTTGAAAATGATGTTGTTTTTTACGGCGTCTATAATATAGTTACTCTTACTGCTCTTTAGGCCTTTTTTTTTTTTTTTTTAGGTTTTATGTCTGGATATATTTAATCGATATTCCATCAAAATACATTTATTCAATCGTAATCCAGGCCCAATGTGCAACATATAATAAGAAATCACAAATGCCATAGAGAGTAATTTTTATTTAATTGAAAACTAAATTGAGCCTTCTTAAAAAATAATAATAATAATAATAAATGTGACTTCCATGAGCATAAATACAGTGGCCTCCGTGTGGCTGAACAAATGAGGCTGGTAGACTTTTATTTACTCATTATAATATGCGCCTGTGTGCAGGTACTGTGTGGCACTAGGGGACTAGGTCTGGCATCAATCAATGCATTTAAATGAGATTCCTATTCCAGATTCATCAAAGTCACAAAAATCAATGCATTTGTTTTGCTTCGTTAATATAAAAGCGTGCGAGTTCAGTTGTCGGTGCTTTAGATGTCATTGTTTATTAGAATTTTATATTCTTTATAGCTATTACACACGTTCTAGTTATTAAAAATATATAGTAGCATGTAAGAGGTGAAGAAGAATTTTATTTGCTGTGGCATTAAACAAATTACTTGACAAATTAATTTATCAAAAAAAAGATGACAGGATTAAAACAGACTTTTAAAAATTCTATTACCTATGAAAAACAATTCGAATCAGCAGAATTCTACGTCTAATCTCAGTGTATTTGGACAGATCAATACAACAATCGATGAAGATAGCCAGGCTATCTATCAATTATTCCAGTTCAGCAGTCTCCCCCATCAATGCAGACCTTTTAAATAAGAAAGAGCCAAATGGATTGTGTTGGGAGACTTCTAAACTAATTATAAAAAAATAAGAAAAGAAATTTAAATACTTTGTCTTTATAATTTACCAAACAGAAAACTGAAAGGGGGCAGTTTGAAATATATAAGAAAATTCACATGTGGTTCAAGATTAAACCCAAATAAAATAACACAGAATGCAGTCTATTTACGCTAACTAAGACTTCATAACCTACCAGTCTGATTCATTTAAGATATGGAATCCAGATATTTTTTCAAGAAGAATTTTTTAAGACATTATTGAAAATAGTCAATATTTGTGTTAATAATGGATAACGTCTTGATGTTGTGATGTATGATAATGGTGTATTGGAAATGCAGGTACGGTGGCGGACGCTCGGGCTATAAATGAAAACATAGGATAGGGCAGTAGCATTAACTCATAATTAAATATTTATTGAAATAAATAAATACATGGGACTTTTCAGGACATCGACTCATTTTCTCGATTTTTCTTTTTGTTTGTTTAGTTTCGTGTGTTAACGAAATATACAACAGATATAATTATTTTATCCCACAACTAAACTAATGGTTTACATCATTAGTCCCCTATAGAATTGAATTATATTTAACTCGAGCTGCCTGTTGATGAAAAAGAAAGAACTGTCTCAGGAGCCCGAATGCTTGGCTCACACTCGGGTTTAGCTTAAGTTTCTGTCAACACAAACAGGAGCCACGTGAATATGGCTGTGGAAACACATCCCCAAGGTCCAGCAGTGTTGCCTCTGCAACGCGTAAAACACTGTGCATTGTGGTGTTGATGTGATCAATCCCTGCGCGCCATGCGGAGTTCTCTGTCCACGCCGATCGATAGGAAACAGCGACCTTTAAACACGATTGTAAAGAGGTCAACCGGCTGGAAGAAAAGCCTTAGATTGCATTTCAGAAAACTGCATCTGCATTTTTTAACTTACCAAAGCCGAATTTAAGACTGATGACCCGATCATATGTTACGTCTTAAAAGCATCTTGTTTAAACCGCATTTTTATTTTAGACATTTTATGTTCAAAGTTCATTAGAGTTGATTAACGAGAAACGGCGTCATTTCTCAAAGCAACAGAGGGCTTTTGGGTAATCTTTGCATCGATTGATTTGTTGCACCATGATAAAAAAATAAATAATAATAAAATAAAAAAATAAGCAACAATAAACAGAATAGATAAACAAAAACAACTAGATAACACTTGCATTTTTTTTTCTTTTTTATTATATTATGAATTAGTCATACAAGTACAAAAACATTAGCAAGGCTTTCAATGTAAATCAGAATATGTTGGCAGAATGCAATCATATTTGCCCAACAATACCCAGAGGAAACCCGCCAACCACTGTTAATGTTCCTTTATATTTGAATTACACATACATTTATTTCAATTCCCACCTTAAGGTCTGTGTGCAGGAGTTTGCAAGATCTCCCAGGGCTTGGTGGGTTTCCTCCAGGGACTCTGGTTTCCTCCCACAGTCCAAAGATATGTAGATTATACTATCTGGTGTTTACAAATTGTCGATAGTGTGTGAGTGTGTGTGTGACTGAAGTGCTTACCACCGTCATGAAAAATGGGAATAAATCCAATGGTCACCATTGGCCTCCACGGTAGGAATGGACTACAGACATTCCTTATAGAATATTATAAAGTAAAAAAAATATATAAAGTCACAAAACACAGCAAAACAATATTTACAATATTAACAATAGGTCACACTGTGGCTTAGTGTTAGCACAGTCACCTACAACCTTCAGGTCTCACCCTTGGTTGAGCATGTTCTGCTTGGTGGGATTCCTCTAGGTCTCACACACACACACACACACACACACACACACACACACACACACACACACACACACACACACACACACACA
>JAQMYI010000007.1:1990074-2005150 GCA_030014275.1 Clariallabes melas | reverse complement strand
ATGTATGTATGTATGTATGTATGTATGTATGTATGTATGTATGTATGTATGTATGTATGTATGTATGTATGTATCTACAGGTATCTATCTATCTATCTGTCTGTCCATCTGTCTATCTATCTATAAGTTATTAACATGAGTGATAGTCAGCTGCAGTGTCCTATGACGACACCAGCCATGATTGCTGTAAGGGGAAGTTAAGTTGCTAGTGTTGGTAGATATATATCTACCAACACTACTGAATTACACTCTAGTCCTTCATGCTAGCCTGACTTGAGGGTGCATTATTCTGTGTTATCTGAGGCATTTAATTAAATATATATAACATAACATAACATAACATAACATAACATAACATAACATAACATAACATAACATGACAGCCATAATGGTGACATTTGTGTCCCTAGAGGGCATATTAGACATGCAAAGGTTCTCGTTTTCTCTCTCTCTCTCTCTCTCTCTCTCTCTCTCTCTCATTCCTTTAATGTCATCTTTTTAGAAACTGGACCTACAAATCAAGTTGCAATAAAACAAGTGGCAAATTCTCATGAGAAAATAAGGAAAGCAAACGTTGAGAAATCTTTTCACTTCACAGAGGTAAATCAGAAATCAGTAAAAATGCATCGCTTAATTTATATATATATATAAAGCAAAGATGGACAAAGGGACAAAGAGCCTTATATGTCATTAGGAAACTTTTTTTATTTAAGCTTTATCTAAGCTTATTATCTAAGCTTTATTTTTAATGTTGAAAGATTTTCATTCTAGACATAATGAGTACCCAGACACCTTTCCCCTCCTTTTGTGGGTTTTCTCTCTCTCTTTTTCTCTCTCTTTTTTCTTTCTTTCTCTTTCTCTCTTTCTCACACACGCACACACTCACAGATGCATACACACACACACACACACACACACACACTGATTGTACAGGAGAAGTTGAGTGATAGAAGGGCTTGTGGGTTGCATTAATATCACGTAAGAGGCGGATAGACAGGCAGATAAATAGAACTCATAGCAACTATAACACCAAAGAAGCCACATGCTTGTAAACCCATCACCCCTTTTACACACTCTGTCAGGAGCAACACACAGGTCACTTTCTGCTAAGAGAGGTTGCAGGGCCAGCGGCAGTTGGCATTAGTTGGCTGAAGAACATCCAGCTTCGCGTCGATGTTTCAAACTCAAACGTTTTGTGCACACAAGGTAAGAGTCTATTTTTTATTCATTTGTAATCAATATTTTTCAAAAACGACATGCATGATATCATTATTTTATGCATTATTTTTTTTTTAATCCCAACACATCTTCTTATTGTTGAGTTGCTTTGTAGCTTTTTTTAGAAATTGCATGTCTTTCATTTAAAACAATGATTTCAGATATGATTCATTATAAAGTTTAGAGATAAATAAGAGACAAAAAGATAAAAAACTGACACCACTGAAAACTGTCGATGCACATCGCTGATTTGATTGACTTTGATGTCTTGATCTGCTCACGATAACATTACATAACTATTTGAATATTTTGATTTATAGACAGATTTATAGATTTTTTTTCAATTGGTTTACATTTATCTTGTATATGAAATCTGTATCTTCCTATAAAGTTTTATAAAGTTTGATAAACTACATTCTCTTCCTTATTGCTACTCACACAGATAAATTCAGAAACATTTATCATTGCACCTTATTAGATTTCTTTACTTTTGTTTTTTCTAAAAAATAAATAAATAAAAAAAATAAAATAAAAAAAATCTAAAATCTGATTTTATTCTTCACCCTGGTTACTGCAGTACAAATAATATAATAATCCACAGCGAGCCCAAATATCAGTCACAAAAAAAGTACAAAGCAAAAGTAATCTCACGCTTCATTCAGTAATTCATGACAGAATTAAGCATAGATTGATGTACAGAAAAATAAAGCTGTGTCATCTAAATCTTCATCTTCATCTAGAGGTCTCTATTCAGGCTTACGAGCAAAACAAAATTAATTTAAATAAGTAAAAATGAACTGTTCGGTTATAATAAGTGGGATTTTTTTGTGCTTTGCGGCTTCACTGTTGTGTTACGCAACTTCTAACGTATAGATTTGTCCTGTAGCAAAGAAATGGTTACTACCACAAGGGGCGTTCAAGTCAAACAGGGACTTGTGATGTAAAATCAGGTGAATGAAATTAAACAAAGCGATGAGGCTCGTAGTCGCAGTAAAACATTTGAATGGTGCAAACGTTTTAAAGAAGAACCCGTATGTCCATGAATGAACATTCGGCGAGTGGAATGCCTGATCCTTGAAAATCTTGTAAACTTCTCAACAACTTGTGGGTTTGATGTAATCTATCTTTGGGAACTGTACACACAATCACTCACCAACACCACTTAGGCTTGGCTGGGAGTTATTGCCACATCCCCAGTACAGTCTTGGCCTCGCAACCAAGCCATTTCCACAGGTTTAGGTCATTAAAGGAGTTCCTGGGAGGCCGATGCGAACTTATATGGCTCCGGCGTACTGAGAAAACTTTCTACCTTGATGGTGTCCAAGCACTAGTGAAACACCTGGGATAAGTGCATTAGTGTATCAGAAGATTACGTAGAGAAATAAAGGGAGTTTTTACTTTCATAACTGTGTTCTGTTATTCTGCACAATCTATAGTCCCAGTTTGACTTGAACACTCCTCGTACCAATGTATAGTACTGTGTTTGACTGTGTAGTTCTATGTTGAAAACCCCTCGTACAGTATAATAATAATAATAATAATAATAATAATAATAGCATTCAATTAATACTTGTTAATAATAAACAAAAAGCTCATGTTGGCTGTAACATACGGCTCATCATGGCTGTACAGGAAGGACAGAAAAGTGAAAGAGACGGGCAAAAAGAGACTCTTTTGAAGCTGGCACTGTGTGGTAGAGTTGGTGTCAGCATGTATTTTTAGCACTTCAGCATTTCATATCTTCAGTATTAAGACTTTTTACTTAATCGGTTGGTGAGTAGAGAAGCAGAGTAAGGCACAACTTGTGTATGGGGGGGTGGGGGGGGCGTAAAACATCTACCGCAGTACATTTTAACACTAATATGCTGTTTGGATGAAACATGCGTATAGCATGATTATTATGATTTACTTACTAAACTCTGTTTCATTTACTTTTTGAAAAAAGTTTTGTTCATTTTTAGTTCCGGCCATTGTTAGAAAGCTATATAAATAAAATTTTATTGATTGTTTTATATTTTTTTCTAAAAAGAAATGAAATCTCCATATCCATGAAATCTCTCTCACTCTCACTCACTCTCTCTCTCTCTCTCTCTCTCTCTCTCTATATATATATATATATATATATATACATATATCAATCCATTACACATTTCACACACTTCAATCCCAGCTAGCTTGGCGTAGTTAGCACGCAATCTTTTGGTGCACTATGGACCAACAGGCCTTGCGGAATGCTAAGTCTCTCAACATGGCTTCATCAAGTGTCGTGCTATCATACAGACAGCGGTTATGTTTAGTTATCCTGTCCAAAACATGAAAAAAAAACTGCATATAGTCATGATAGTCCAAAAACTGAGAGCTGTTTAATACAGTTCACATCTCAGCATACATGCAATAGCATGCAAAAGCATGACATCATGGAAATGTGTGAAAAGTGTGAAGGTTTATCAACTAGATACTGTTCATAGAAATAACCAAGCTGATGCTGCTGCAGAAAAAAAAAAAGCAGCTACCAAAAACACTCAGGCAAGTTTATGAACCATTAAATGTTTTATGCTATACGATGCATTAAGGGTATAGAATGATCTTATGTGCTACAGTATAGTGAGACGTCTGAGACATCTGGAAATCGAAGCGAAAATAAAGAAATGAAAAATGGAGAAAAACATATGAATAAGAGTGGTTATAAAGACCTATAAAGCAGCCTTGTAATGGCTGTGACATCGCCTCTCCTCCTTTTCCAGCCGCTCAGTCTTACAAGAGTTCTTCGGAAGATGTGTTATCTAACTACGAGAACAGATTTTTTAAATAAATCGTGTATTAAAACAGCTAATCAACAAAGTAAAAAGTCATTTAAATAGTGGGTACAGACCATTTTATGGCTTTCATAACCACTTCAAGACCCCCCCCCAGTCGTGCTGCTAAATAAAGTGACTCATTTCGTGTGTAAGTGACACATAGGGGGGTAATGCATTTTACTGTGGTTAGCAGGGCCCATATAAAAAGGAAACAAAGCTAACACATTTCTTCACCGAGTTTTAATTACAATAAGTTTTACTGACAGCGAAGTATGTGGTTATTATGCTTTTCTTAGTGGCAAAGTTCTTAAAAGTTACAGACTGGGAGGAATTCGGTTTGTATTACCATAAAACTGACCCACACACACACACACACACACACACACACACAGCGCATATTTTCTTATTTAAATTCTAACTGACTGGTGGATCAGAAGTTAGTCAATCGTGTAATAGGAAATGGAAAATTTGTAATGCAGCCTATATAATACAACTGCATGGCATTTATTACACTGACTTGTGGTCTTTAAGCCCTTTTTTTTTATCATTAGCACATGTACTATTTTGATGTGCTCTTTATGTGGGCCCTAAGAAAACTTGTTCTGTATTATAGATTGTTGGGAAAATGTCAATACAAAAATACTACAAATCTAAATCATTGTTGGAATGTAACTGCATATGAATGCACTGTTTGAATTGGACATAAATTTTAAATGAATAAAAATCCCAACAATTATATTTTTTTACATTAATTCATTTTAATTATTCATTTATTATTCTTATTAATTTCTCATAAAGCTTGCCAGAAAGGTTCGTACTTAATGTGGAGCTCACAGAATGGCTTCTGGAAGCAAGGTTACAAAGAAAATTAGAAATCCTATTTCAAAAACTATGTTAAGACATATGTGAAAATACAGTACATGTACATCTATTTTTTTTTGTATATTCAACAAAACAAGTTAACAGTGGTGGTCATTTCATATTTACATGATCTATCTAACATTATACATAAAATCTTTTAAACCTGCTCATGGAACAAATACATTACATTAACATTATACCAATAGGTTCATTATCACCATATTAATAAGTATAAGAGCTGTTTGATTTAACAATAACCTGACTTAAAATCTACCTTACTGCAATCCACAGTGAAACCATGCTTCTTTCATATTTCCCTATAAACAAAATAATATATATATATATATATATATATATATATTAGTATCTACCAAAAAATACAAATACCTGCTTGTATTGTTTTATATGTAACTTCCACAAGATGCAACATAAGTTGAGGTTTTAACCTTTAAGGTTTAAAGCTTGTGAAACAACAACAACAACAACAATTACAACTCAAAAAAAACACAAACAAGACTTGAAATTTGGCTTATCATTGTTTCAGTCTTTGCAATTATGCTTTAAATTATAGTTGTACAGAAAGTAATCAATTACTTCCTCATTTAAGAAAATGACTTGTATCTATATATATAACTTTTAGAAGTTTAAATTTTTCCATATCATCATAAACAAATTGACATAAATCAAACATGAATTTGATCCAATAACATGAAGTTTTAATTGTCATCGAATATAAAGAGCAGCTCTCTGGTCTGGGAAGGGCGTTGCTTTGAAACCTGAAGCACTAAACAGTTACACATTCAGAAACCGGCATGATGTAACACCCCTAACAGCCATAAATAGATAAAATAATACTGTACACAACCTCTCTGAGATGCCATATTGTCAGTAGCTAATTTGTATCAGTATGATGGTAGCTAAGCTCTTTTTTATTTATTAAAAGCATGAATGAGGTCACACACCACATAACTTAAGTTCATTAATGTTGAAAAGTGTTAAGTTCATAATGAGTTAAAAATGTTTATGAAATTCCAATTTAAAGAATTAACAATTACCTTCGCTTCATGTCAGGCCAGATCATGACGTACTGAAACACCAAACACCAAAACACAGCTAGTTAACTGATGACCCTACAGTATGGCCGACTAATTAGCCAGTTGTGTAACAAATTCTAGAAATGTTCTACAGTAGTTTCAGTTTACATCATAGAAAGCATGGAGGTTGACAAGTTCAAATTATGAATCCAGGGGTCCTCAGTGACAGCTTGAAAATTATGAATATTTATGTTATATGAATAAATTGCAGTGCACAATTTCTGCTTTTATGAATTTCTTTACACAAACCATTACACAAAGCTAACATACTGTAATTCAGGCATGACTGGTGGAAATGAGCCGGTTTTACATATGTTACAAATACATATGTATCAAATTCGGGTTATTATGTTTTTATATTTTTATAAATATAATTGTATAAAAATATAAATTTTTATTATTTATATTTTATATTTTATAAATTAAATAATTATATAAAATAAAATAATATTTAAATTAAAATAATATTGAAATAATTATATTAAATAAATAAAAAAATTATAAAATATAAATAACTATTATTATTTATATTTTATAAAAATATAAATTTTATATTTTTATATTATGTTATTATATTATTAACATGTTTTCTTATATCACCTGGAAAAATGATCATTTTTTCATGAAGGTTTGAACTGAACAGAAAAACTGATCATCATTTCCTGATCATCTTAGCTTTTATAGTCGTCATTCAATTACACCAACAAGCGCAAGCAAGATGAAGCAGAGTCACTCCAGTTAATTAGTAATTAATAAATTCTTACCAATGATTTCAATTTATTTTCATAATTCTCCCACCATTTTTGATCTCCAGATAGATATGAGGATGGTATCGTATCATGATCATTGCTTCTTGATGATCTTCTAATATAAGTTATTTTAAGTTTAGTTACATAAATTATGAGAATTTTTTTTTTTTTTTTTAATGAGAAGAGATTTGAATTGGTGTCGTCTCTGCATAATCCACATTACACAATCATTATCTGTCTTTTGTTTCAGAGGGTTGAGGGTGAACCCAGGGAATTCTAAAGTGGTTTAACAAGTCTTTCACAGGTTCCATGAGTAATGGTTTCCGGTGCATCATGCTTATTTAATTAAACAGACTAGAGAGGCCTGAACTTCATGCTACCTGTTTAGTGTGACAGACAACACAGTCATAAGCAGTTCCAAATCTGAGACAGTATTTCAGAATGAAGGACATACAGAATAGACGGACATGTACTTCTACTGTACATAGGCTAAAAAATCTAGGGGTTCCTTCGTGTCTTTAGGTTTAGGTACGTCATTCAGTCTGTGTGATTGATGAAATATTTGTGTGTTTTAGGTTTGTTTAAGCAAAGCATTAATTAGCTGCATTAATAATTCTGACACTTAACGTTGTTCACAAGGTGCGAGCGCTGTACACACTAGTCACTGTAACCTGTATTCACAAAAAAGCTGTGAAGCGCTGACAGGTTTGATGACTTGTCATGCACTGTCTCAAACCACAAAGGGGAAATTCTCTCTTTTTTTTTTTTCATTGTAATTCTTGTTGCTCATGAAGGAGCATTACGGGAAGTTTAGACCTTATAAACCTTATAAACCTTAAAAATCTAAATCATATGAAGCTATAAATAAATGAATGTAGAGTATATGAGCGGTTCTCTTTTTGAATTGAATTAAAAAAAAAATTTATTTTAATTCTTTTTAGATGCTCTGAGTATATACAGTATGAGGAGTGTTCAAGAATAACAGAACACAGTTATGAGAGTTAAACAAATCACTTTATTTCTCTATAAAATCTCCTGATACACTGATGCACTTATCTCAGTGTTTCACTAGTGTTTGGACACCATCAAGGTAGAAAGTTTTCTCAGTACGCCGGAGTCACGATCGGACTGCCTGGCCTGCCAGGAACTCCTTTAATGGCCCAAACGTGTGGAAATGGCTTGGTGCAAAGGTCAGGACTGCACAGGGAATCACCAAACTGTGCTCGAAGTCGTCGAATGTTATTTATTATTATTCCTTCATTCACCAGAAATTTCCTCCTATGTACAGTGGCAATAAAGGGTGGATGAACCTGTTGGAATTTCATGGTTTTCTGCATTTATTTGTCAATTTGATCTGATCTTCATCTACATCAATAGTATTGACAAAGATAATGTACTTATAATAATAACACAAAAACATTTTTGATCTTTCATGTCTTTATTGAACACACTCATTCAACATTCAAAATGGTAGTGAAAAAGGTAAATGATGGGAATTCATCTCCCCCTCTATGACCATGAAAGCTGGCCATGATGTTTTCTCCACCATACTTTAGAGTTGGGATTATGTTTTCATGATGATTATGCAGTACCCTTTTTGCACCAGATGTGGTGCTGCATGTTCTTTCCAAATAGTTCAATCTTAGTTTCATCAGTGCATAAAACATTTTTCCAGTACCACTGTGGAGTGTCAGTGTGCTCTTTCGCAAACTTCAGGCGTGTTTTTCAAAACCTCTCTTTTTAGTAAGCAGCAGCTTCCTTTGTCGTGTCCTGACATGGACACCCTACTTGTTCAACGTAGACTCATGAGCACAGATGTTCCAATGATGTCTTCAAAATCTTTGCCCGTCACTCGGGGTTGTTTCTTTACCTCATTGATGAGTCTTCTGTGCTCTTCGAGTCATTTTGACTGGACGCCCACTTTTGGATAGAGGAGCCACAGTCCCAAAGTGTCTCCATGTGAAATCCAGCTTTATGTAAATCAACAATTAGTGATCATAGATCTTCTGAAAGCTCTTCTTGGCGAGGCATTGGTGTATAGAGTATGCTCACAGTAGTGTATTATTCTTGTGCGGAGCAAACCAGAAAGGTTTGAGTGGTTTTTAATTGGTCAAAGTACAGTATACTGTGTGTGTGTGTGTGTGAAACATTTCTGCATTCATGGACTCCTGTATCATTGCTAACTGTTCATAATACACATATTTTCATTTTTAAAAACAGTACGTTTATATGTGTTTTTGTTGTAGGTTTGCATATTAAAAAGTTGACCGAGCATCTCAGAGCATCACAGACTTCCTCCAAGTACCACTTTGCAAATGTACTGACAAATAGCAAGCACTTCTGAAGCAGAGGAGTTCTTTGGTCTGCCACCGTCAGGAATGATGCAGTCTGCATTCTCGTGTCACAGCAGCGATGCTGAGAAAGAATCCGACGAGCCATCGCAGCGAGGTCACGGCCTGCGTCGCAAACGAGAATTTACACCGGAAGAGAAAAAGGATGCCTCCTACTGGGAAAAACGTCGCAAGAACAATGAGGCAGCCAAACGTTCACGAGAGAAGCGCAGAGCTAATGACTTCATGCTGGAGACACGGCTCGTAGCACTGAGCGAGGAAAACGCGGCGCTGCGAGCTGAGCTACTGGCGATGAACCTCCGCTATGGCCTGCTCGGCTCTAACTGTCCTTACACGTCTCATCAGAGGAGCATCCTGCAGATGCATTCTTACTTCGCTCAAGCATCAAACACCTACCCAGACAGAGAGCTTTGGGAAAGGGACAAAACGAGTCATGAATCTTCTCAGTGGCCTGGATACCAACAAGCAACTGAAGCCCTTGCAGCACATTACGGCTCTAACTTTGCCACACACTCCTTCCCCATCAACAGGGCCTATTCCTATGTTCCAGATGTCCCTAGTTTTGTTCCCTCTTCAAGCACGCCCATGGTCTTAGCTCCTGTGTTCCCACAACTGGCTGCCTCCTTCCCCGAAATTCCAGGGTTAAATCCGGTGGGTCAGAGAACAACGATACACAAGGAGGTTGAGCAGCAGCCACAAGCCAACGGCAGCGCCATGCTGCCGCACAAGCTGAGGCTAAAGAATCCGAGATCATCAAAGAAAAAAGAAGATAGGAACTCAACTCCGTCTCCACTCCCAATATATGTGTCCAGCTAAAGAAATATGCTCGCTACATGGTAACGAATAAATGTAAACCTATCGTTTAGTTTAGTTTTTTTCAATAAAAAGAAATTATAATAAAATGTTTTTAAAAAAGGGAAGAAAAGAAAAGAATATGAATTAAAAAATTTAAAACTCCCAATTTTTTTTGTGTAAATTCTAAAAAAAAAAAAATTTATCTGAAATGATTCATGCAGATGAGAGAATTGAAATATACTTAAAAATATACTTGTCACAGTGTCATAATGTTCAGTGTCATGCGTCGGTTCTCTGCTCAATCCTGAGTTAAGATCAGTGTCTGTTTGGACTTTCCACATAGTTTCGAGTACCCAGGTTTCCACTTTCGGTCCAAAAAACGAATGAATAAGTGTGTGTGGGAGAGAGAGAAAGTGAGAGAGAGAGAAAGAGAGAGAGAGAGAGATCATTTCTTCCAGGGTGTAATCCTGTCTGATTCACTTAAACTTCAACCAGTATGTAAAACAAATTAACATTTTGATAATATTGCTCTGTAAGAAGATAACCAGTGGTCTGGCCTGAGGTTCAAGATGAAGAACTGTGATCTTATCTTATCTCAAGTGTGATCTTATTCTTAGACTTTTACATCCGCTGCCAGTCAAGTTACATTTTTTAAAACACCATTTTATCATCTTGTTTAAATTATTTTTTACATTTATATTACATCATACTTAGTATAATTATTATTATAATAATAATAATATTGGTCGTTATACTACTGTAAGTATGTTGTAATAAAAATATAAAAATGTGAGTTTCTATATCATAATAATAATATTATTGTCAGTCTAATTGGGTACATCCAAGCGAATTATGTTTAACCTTTAATACAGTCTATGAGTCGTTTATCTACAGTATATGCGTAACAGTTTTCCCTTTTAAGTCCACCTGTCTTTAATAATGCACTTTTTTTTTTTGAAGTGCATTAGGCGACCAATTAATAAGCTTTAGATCTCCTTGATTAAAAAAATATATATTTAATATGATTTTGGTGCTTATAATGAATCAACCGCCTGAGAAAAATAAACGTTTTTGACTGATACTGAAGGACAAAGTATTTTCTGGCTGTGGTTGCAAATGGAAAGTTGCAGTTCATCATCAGATCCACTGAACCTTTTATCATCTACTAACCTTCAACGGTAGATACTGAATTTTTTTCTTTTCTTCATTACAAAAAAAAAAAAAAACATGATTTAATTTGCTATTTGAATAGAAATTGTTCATGTTTATCCCATTATGTTTTTTTTTTTTAATCCTTGATCCATATGAAATGTGTGCCTGTTGTTGGTCTGAAAGATATAATAAATGTGCAAAAATAAAACCTATTAGACTCCTAGTTTTAATTGCAGTATTCAGGAAATTCGGACAGAAGTATTAGAGATGCGCTGACAGATTAACTCGTATTAGATGTGGTGGACTGTTTACTGTTGGTTGTCTGCTTTAAAAACGCAATATTTGCGTTATCTTTACTTTTATTTCTACGCCGTTTTTCACAGACTTGCCTATGAGGAAGTTAGGGTAAAGCAGTAGTTCTTGCTAGCAGTAATAAAGCAACAGGAATCAACAGGCTATGTTGTGGTTTGGTAGTGTTAAGAGAGTGGCTACAAGTGAAGTTTCAGTGGCATGAAGAGGTGTGTGTGTGCGTACGTGTGTGTGTGTCTGTGCATTTGTGTGCTGCAGGGGGAGGGCTAGAGAGGGGGGTACTTTGAGGGGTTCTCAGCAGTTATGAGTCACCAGCCACCAAAACAACATACTACATACTAACAAAAAAAAGCAGGACGTCTCGACTAACTTAGGCTTCCCTCAGGAGGTCTTTGATTTATTTCGAAGGTGACGAAATAATTTATATATTCATTGTGATCATAAGTACATTGTTAGGGCAGGATGTGCTGTTTCGTAACGCAAACTGATTAGATCGATCCTGTGGCCAGACGAGTTAAGTGTCACTTCAAATATGAAATAGGCACTAGGGTCAGGTATATTTATAGCACGATTCAATAATTATATGAGAACTAAGCAGGAACAAATGTGTCTTTTGAAACATTACTGCTGTTACCAAAGTATGTCAAGAATGTTAACATAGAATAGGTCAACGATGATTCAAATATATATATATGTGCTTATATCATCAAACTGTATTTGGTGTTTCTGGGTATGTCAGGTAGAACAAAAGTTATTGTTACTTTTATAACGTGTACATTTTGCCACTACTTGAATATGGGAACGATGTAGAACTCTGAACATTAGCATTATCCTATATACAGGGTCACGGCAGGCCTGGAGTCTCTCCCAGGACGCAAGGCGGGGTACTGCCATTCCATCGCAGGGCTCACACACATACACACACTCACACACTTATTTACGTACTACTGGCAATTTACAAACGCCAATTAAACTAACCTGCATGTCTTTAAAACGTAGAAGGAAACCAGAGCAAACCCACCAAGCATGGGGGAAACATGCAAACTCCATGCACACAGACTCCGAGGCGGGAATCGAGCACAGACCCTGGAGGTGCGAGGCGACAGTGCTAACCACTGCACCACCATGTTTCCTCTCAAAATGAGAATTTGATTGTATTTATTTGTTTCGGTCATAAAAAAACAATCATAAAAACACATGGTCATGTGTATCAGTGCTATTTCTTTGCCTATGTGACCCCCACTTCGTTGCTCAGTCATGTTTGTATAGTTGGTTAAAATGAACTAAAATTCAGTACATTATGTTGCCTATTTTGTGCTGGAAAAAAGGATATGCCACTCTGCACAATCCTGAGCCCTATGAGCTTTAAGGGCTACACAGAGTCTTTCACTTCCCCTGCGGAGCCACTAGTTTAAGTCCATATATCAGAGTACTACAGTACATTAGTGCTGGTCCATTAGATATAATGTCTGGACATAAAAACATATGTCAGGCCAGTTTATTAGCCGGGCACAGTACCATACACAGGCACGCACACACACACTCATCTATATATACAGTGGATTTAAAAAGTCTACACACCCCTGTTAAAATGGCAGGTTTTTATGTTGTAAAAATATTTTTCCCCTTATCCTGTACAACTCAATAAATAAACTGAAGTAGATTTTTTTGGAGTAAAAAAATAATAATAATAATTAAATAATGTGGTTGCATAAATATGCATACCCTTAAACTAATAGTTTGTTGAAGCACCTTTTGATTTTATTACAGCACTCATTCTTTTTTGGGTAGGAGTATGGCATGGCACATCTTGACTTGGCAATATTTACTTACCCTTCTTTGCAAAAACGCTCCAAATCTGTCAGATTGCGAGGGCTTCTCCTGTGCACAGACCTCTTCAGATCACTCCACAGATTCTGAAGAGACACAGATCACAGACAGACAAAGCCATTGTTTTCTTGATGATATGTATGCTTTGCGTCATTGTCATGCTGAAAGATGAAGTTCCTCTTCATCTTCAGCTTTCTAGCAGAAGCCTGAAGGTCTTGTCAACATTACCTGGTATTTGGAACCAGTGGATCCATCATTCCCCCCACCAGGCACCTCAGGAGGGGGAAACAGAAAACCTCCCAAACTGTGTACAGCAGAGATTGGTGGAAAGAGCATTTTAAGGACCCCTTAATCCACCCTCTACTGCAGCGGCAGAGTTGGTTTGCCCCAGAGTTGGTCTGGGGAGGGTTGACGTTGATCTCCCTGGGCGAGGTCACTGAGGTATTCACTAAACTCCACAGTGGCAAAGCCCCGGGAATTGATGAGATCCGTCTGTGATATGAGATCTGTGAGTGTAGAGGGGCTGTCCTGGTTGACACACCTCTTTAACATTGTGTGGAAGTCGGGGATGGTGCTTAAAGAGTGGCAGACTGGGATGGTGGTTCTCAGAGCCATCCAATCCCCAAAGTGAGAGCTGTGTTTGGATTCTTGGCAGTAAGTCGGACTTGTTTCCAATGGGTGTTGGCCGAAATGGGTTTTCTCAGAAGGGTAGCTGACTTTTCTCTTAGAGATAAGATAAGATGCTCAGTCATCCATAAGAAACTCGGAGTGGAACTGCTGCTTCTTGGTGAGAAAAGGAGTCAGTTGAGGTGTTTCGGGCATCTAGTAAGGATGTCACCAGGATGCCTCCCTAGGAAGGTGTTCTTGGCAGGTCCTGTTGGAAGGAGACCACGGGGCTGACCAAGGACTAGGTGGAGAGATTATATCTCCACACTGGCTTGGGAGAATGCAGACAATATTAAATTAGCCTTTTCCTGTTAAATTAAAGGGTTACTGCAGACACAAGCTGTTTGGATGTATATCCATCTGAACATGGGATATAAGAATTGAGTACAGTAAGGGGGTTGTTTTATGGGCACTAACGCAGAGGAAAGTATAATCCCTTTTTTATTCCAATTCCAAACGCCCCATTTAATCTGTAGCTTAAAATGCAAACGAGCTACTGAAATCTTTATCAATGAGACATTTGGTAATCTATGTAAAGCATTAGCTAAAGTCACACAGCTAGCACTATAAACGTTGGCTAACTAGCTTGCTACTATGGCTTACTTGGACACCATAAATCAGTTTCCTAGCTTTTAAGAATCAGACAGGTCAGGAGAATTAGATTTATAATAGTCACAGTTAACATTTTAGATAACTAAACAGATTAATATTTAGGATGTCCAAGTTCATCTGTTTCTTAAGCTAATGACGGCTATGTAAACCATTTTAGCAAGATAGTTAGTCAATGTTTATAGTGCTAGCTGTGTGAATTCATCTTAATGTACATAAGAGGAACACAAAAGGATGTTGCTTTACGTTACTATGTTTTAACAAGGCTAAATTAGCGAGCCAAGTTACCACCATCCAACCTGCTATTCTGATGAAATAAAAATTTTCACACTAATTCTCTGGTACATCCTGAGTATTCTTTATATTCTTATATATACTGTATATTTCATATTCTTCTACAGTATTTGCTAGTAATTCAAAATTATTAGTCTTTAGATTTATCCTGTATGGCTGTAGTTAAGTTCAAGTTCATGTGATTAAGATCAACAGGCTTACTTCATAAAGAACCAGTAAAATAACTTTAAATAACTCTTTAAAGAACAGGGGAGGAATATAATATATATATATATACAGTGGAACCTCGGATTATGAGCATAATTCGTTCCGGAAGCGGGCTCGTATTCCAAAACACTCGTAAACCAAAT
>JAQMYI010000007.1:1956773-1969937 GCA_030014275.1 Clariallabes melas | reverse complement strand
CCCACGGTGTCCAATGACGCGCGCACACAGACACAAAGAGCAGGCTGAGCCTTGAGCAGAGAGACAAAATGGATCTTTAACCTCTCTAGACTCTGAGACTTGCTTTTGCTTTTCACGCACGCTGTACACACGCATACAGACACAAAATAAAATATGTTTTACACACACACACGGTCACAGTGTTATAGTAAACAGTACATGCATGCACGGATGTTGATTATACCAGTGAGAGACGCACACTAAGACCCAGCAGGGGAGACGATTAGGGAGTTCGTACAAAACTGTTGGCTCAGCTGTGCATTTTCTTGTTTCACAGCTGAGTCAACAGTTTTTTTCTCTCCCTTGTGCTGCGGAATTGTGGGTAATAAAGATTCAAGATTCTTTGAATGTGAACTAAATGCAGGTGATTTGAATAAGTATGAAGAACCCAGAATACTGACTTAGGTAGCTGTTAAATCTGACTCTGATTACTGACTTTTCATGCATAAATGCAGTATAAATGCAGCAATAAAAGCCATGGACATTGTCTCAGTAATCTGCCAAAAACTTTTATATAAACTTCAATTTATATAAACTTTTCAAAGAGAGTAATCATAGGAATGTAAGCAGCAAATCTAATCTAGATAAAGTATTCATTCTGCCACATCCTTTTGCGTAAATGTCAGAACTTTGTGGTTGGGTGATCAAATTCGTGAAGCAGATAAATGCAGTAAACATGTACACCTTTATTTTATGTAACATTTAGTTTTAATAGATATATACATTATGCATTAAGTTAAATGTAAATCTTTAAAGAAGCAACACTAAATAATTTACAAAAGATTTATAAGTCATGAAGGGACATTATGTATTTTGTCACGTCTTTTCTTGAAGAAGGGAGCAGATTATTATCCATTATTACCTGTGAAACTTTTTCCAGAAAGGTTTATAAAGCATAGATATTGCTTCATAACAGTTCACATGAATGCAAATGAGATTTTCACATCAGATTAAAAGCATTTCCAAGTAGATTCACTTTTTGTTAAATTCCCGGGTAATTAAAGGTTCATCCGGTCTCTTTTAAGTATTTCAACATGTCACAGAAATGATTTATAAAAAGGTTATATATATAGCTAGAAAAGTGTCTAATAAAGTGTTAAATAATGAAGAGGCTAGGAGTTGATCGAATACAGATTGTTCTCACCTGAGTGTTGTGACCTCCTCGAGTCCACTGGTGGTGTTTGACATCATTGGCATTTGGCATAAAACGCTAAACGGTCATGCTGGATTTAAAAATACAAAAAAAGAAAGAAAGAACAAAAGAAAGAAAAGAGAAAGAAATAAGTTATGGCAAATCATGGCCAGTCTGTACCAATAAATAAATGTGAACATCCTACCTATAGAGATCAACCAAAGAAAATACAGAAATCATGATTAATCCATACAAAAACATACTTAATAACACACAATAATCAACATTTAAATTAAATATAACAACATAATCAAATTCTAAGTGAAGCTATATGCGGCAACATTGCCACGGGGTACTTACAAACTTTGAAAACAGACTTCTTCTTTGTCAGTCAGCATCCAAAACTGAAATGTGATGTTGCTGCTTGAGGTTTATGGTTTTCAAACTTCTGCTGGTTTGTCGCTACTGATAACTTCTGATTAGTTTGCCCAACCAACAGCTAATGCTCTTATATGCATTAGCACTGAGGATATGATTGTACGAGCAGTCTTAGAGCTTACTGACTTCTCAGTAACATCTGTGGTAATTAGATGTGAGACATAGAAAGAGGTATAGCATACAAAAGACAAGCAGTCATTTATATTTCGTTTAAAATCTCATTTAGTGTGATATAATTTACATTTGAACAATTTTATATGACAGCAGTTTTGTCTTGGGTTCAGAAGTGGCTTGATTCTAGCAATAATTAGTGTAGCCTATTTTCTGAGGCTCTGTGGGTGGTGGCTCATGATGCACTGATTCCAGTCTCACTCCACTCCTTGTGAATCTCTCCCATGTTCTAAAATCAACTTTGCTTTACAATCTTCTTCTCACCATACTTTCCATATGCTACAACTTTCCATATGCTACAACCCTTTGTAAACAGCCAGCACTTTCGGTAACCTTCTGTGGCTACTCAAATAGTAATTATCTGAAAAACTCCCAAGTCAGCAGTCTATAGTTGCATTTACTGATGTAGACTGAGACATACACAGTATTTATCCTGTATCAATAATAATTTACTTAGTGAAATATTCTAATATTTTGAGACATAAAATTAAAACTAATTAAAACGTATGTATAATAAATCTACCAGATACAGTATGAGTTTCTCTCTTTTAATTTGAAAATGAAATTGCTGTTTTGTATGCTGTATTTCAACAGTTCGTGTCATGTAAAAAAAATAATTACATTGCTTCCCACATTATTTAACACAGAATGTCCTACAAACCTGCCCACCGACTTCAATTCCCTAACAACAGGGTTACCTACAAACATGGCCCCCACCTTCTACAGTACGTAGATCACAGAGAAGCCACAGAGAAACCATGAGACACTCACATTCACAAGTTTCCTGATGACCCACACCTGGACCCTTCTGCTGGTTCGACGCTTCTGATAATGTCTGATTAGTTTGTCCAACTAACAGCTAATGCTCTCATGTGCATTAGCACTGAGAATATGGTTGCATAAACAGTCACAAAGCTTCCTGACTTCTAAAGAAAAATGTGGTAATTACTGTAGATGCCAGATAAAAAAGACTTCTGAGTAGAGATACTAAGAGGCTTAGCATACAAAAGACAAGCAGCCATTTACAATTGGTTTAAAATGTCATTTAGTGTGATAGAATTTACACCACAATTCAAATCTCAAATCTGTTTGGTATACTGCTGTTGAACAATTTTATATAACAGCAGTTTAAAAAACATAAATAAACCCGGATAAAATATTAATTATGAACATATTTGGACATAAACATCAAAGGTCTGACTCCTTTACCAAGCAACCCCCTAGCTGAAAATATGGTTATATAATTATAGAATTAAGAATGGGAAGATCGACATAAAAACAGTTTAGAATAAGAAGATCTAAATAAAACCAACTGAAAATGAGAAGGTCCATTTAAAACCAATTTAGAATGGAAAAAACCATTTGAGAAGCTCCACATAAAACCAATTGAGAATGCAAAGCACTGTATAAAACTATTTGTGAATGGGAAGATCCCCATAAAACACTTGAGGATAGGAAGATTCACATAAAACCATTTAACAATGGAAAGATCCATATATAACCAATTTAGAATGGAAAAATTGACATAAAACCATTTGGGAATGAGACGTTCCACATAAAACCAATTACGAATGAGAAGCACTATATAAAACGATTTAGGAAAATCCCCATAATAACACTTGAGAATGGGAAGATTCACATAAAACCATTTGAGAATGAAAAGATCCATACTGTAAAAAAACAGGGATTTTCCAACAGTAAGGCACTGTTATTCAAAAATACAGTTGAATACTGTGAATGCAAACCCTTTTGGAAAAAAAACCCTTTTAAAAAAAAAACTTTTTTACGGTACAGAACAGTATTTTTTAAGTCTAGTCACGTGTCCGACGCTGCTGCTGATGCTCACAACTCGTCAGAAGAGATTCCTGCAGGTCTAATCTGAGCAGGATCATCAACTCTAGCCTCATCTTTACACCTGGTGTACGTAAATATTGAAGAACAAAGGAGGAAGAGTTTTAGAACGCAACAATTTTGTGGTTTGTCCCAACTATGAGATTATCGGCTGAAGCTGAACTGGTCGAGATAAACGGCATTGTTTTCCTCCTTGCTTGAGGTAAATGCAATTTTATCATTATCATTGTTACACTGTACTAGCCTTTATTATATTATTTACTAAAATGATCTAATAAAATCGATTTTTCTGAGTATTATGTACTGAATTAGCAATGTACTGTAGTAGCTACGTTTGCATTGCCAGTCAACGTAAGTTTAGTTTATTTTTAGCTCAAAGAGGGATTGTGTTATTTGCTGACCGCAGGAGAAAATGTTCACTTTCAATATCCGTGCTGACGTATGTTTTGTTTACATTTACATATACAGTACTTGCTACTGTATTACTGGGCTTGCTATTCTGAGATTCATTTATCATTTGTATATAATTGTCTGTGTTCTACAGATATCTGCCACGGCAGCAGATGTTGAGCGCACCCTGACCCTCCCCATCTCTCCACGACTGATACCGCTGTGTAAGTGTCGGATAAGCAAGGTTCTCCCATCAGTCTACCTCATCAATATTGTTTTAGCCATCCCAGGTCATGAGAAGTACTAATCTGCAGAAAATTTGTTACTTACTTTACAATGAATAAATAAAGTACTGATGACCACATTAGACACTGTTTTAACTACAATTTGGTGTCTTTATCAGGTGCCGGTGATGAAGCCACAATTGGAGGATGGATGATCACCATTGAAAATCATGTAATCTGTGAAGGTGTCGACCTTTCCACTTACTACATCCTAAATCTACAGTACCAAGAGGAAGGACCCTGGAGTTTGTACAAGGGTAAATATTTTGGTATTGTGCCTTATTTCCAAGATCTGTTAAGAACTAATTCAATATAAATTGTGCAATGATTTAACAGGAAGCAGAGAACTGTCAATGACATAAACCATGCACCACCATAATGTAATGTTTGTTCTCATACATATTATTATGTTTGAAAAAACATATTAACCATATTTAATACAAGTCTCTTTTATTTATGTAATGCTTTATCAATACACTTTTTACAATTGTTACACTACCCATATGGCAGAAATGTCCGGGTAATACAAATCATGCAGTTAGTTCATGCACATATTGTGTTCACTTAATGTAAAATAATGATGATATTAAATTAGTATTTACATTGCAGTTAAGAAAAAATATGGCAGTTTCATTTGATTCCAAGGTGGCATTTTACATCCGTCAGTCAGGAAATGAGATCATTCTGTCATAATGAATAAACACAGAGGTTATTATCACGAGTAAACATCTTCAAATAGTCTTCAGTCTAAGATTCATCATGCCTTACCAAGCCTAATGTATGTTATTTCTACAGGGTGGGCAATTTACAGTATATGGATACACCTTAATAAAATGGCAATGGTTGGTAGAATAAAGAATAAAGTTACTTTAAAACCAAGCACACCATTGTTTTTCTTGTGAAATTGCCAATAAGTTTGATGTGTCACATGACCCTCTTCCTATTGAAAAAACAAAAGTTGGATCCAAAATGGCCGACTTCAAAATGGCCACCATGGTCACCACCCATCTTGAAAAGTTTTTCCCCTCACATATACTAATGTGCCACAAACAGGAAGTTAATATCACCAACCATTCCCATTTTATGAAGGTGTATCCATATAAATGGCCCACCCTGTATATATATATATAAATCATAATGATCAGATTGTCCCTGATGAGCAAGCGGAGGGTGCTGAGGGAAAAACTTTCTGAGAAACCTTGAGAGGAACCGGACTCAACAGGGAACCCACCCTCATTTGGGTGATAACGGATAGCAGGAATTGATCTGCAGTTATACTGTGTGTTAGGAGGCTGGAAGTTCAATATAACAGGAGAACTTTTTAAGTTTATATGAAGTCCAGTTCGTTATTGGAGGCTCGGGTAAGAAATTCCAGTCCTGATCTATTAAGCAAATGCAGTCACACTTTCAGAGACACAAACAGCCTGAATCAAATTTCTTTTGTGCGTCAACATACCTGGTGAATAAAACCTGATTCTGATTGTGATTCATACTTTTGCATCGCATTACAATGCAGAAAGGGGGATCAAGGGTAAGCGTGGCACGCACTGACATGGTAAGAGCTCCCAAAAGATACAACACTACACAAACATGCATAAATGCTTGCTGTGATGCTATGCTTCTGGTAAACACTCATTGATTAGCACAGAAGTGCGTCCGGTGGCATACCTTGAAATGATTTGGAGAGACGTTGTGTCATTTCTTCGGCTTATGTACTCAAATTCGGAGGCAGACACCCAAAACACGACCTCCCAAACCACCAAACAATCAAAAATGCATCTCACGAAACCCAATGACAAACACTAACACACTAGTTTCATCAAACAAGCAACAACTATAAAAACTAATTAAGGTAATCCTTGACTTTAATAAATTCAACAGTATGACCTTTTATTTCCTAACTGTTAATCTCAGGGAATATCACCGCGACATTATCAAAAGTTTAATCAATCCAACAAAAGTTCCACAGATTTTCTTCCCTCTTCAGTAAGCTAACAAAGAAAAATCTTACACGGCTTACTGACTATAAAAGCTAACGAGATAACTCTTTACCCATCTATCGAAAGAACCCTCCCTCTCACGATACTTCAAAATCTGATTGCTTATTTGGTTAATTAATCTTAATTTATGTTTTTCGTTCAGTTTCATGGCAGGAGCCTTTCATCCATGATCAGCAGGGCCTCGGGGAAGACTTCAAAGAAATCCTCTAGTGTTCAGTAATCACATAGCAACAGCAGAGAGAAAATAATCTGATTGGCTGAATTTTACCTGACTAAAGGTGTTACCGCTGAAATATACAGATATACAGTAGTATAGTGCCGTAAATGCTGATAGGAAATCTTCTACTGAGTAACACAGTAGAAATAATTAATTGCTAAAATCATAATTATTTTTTTACTGAATGCAGAGGTACCTCGCCATACAAATGCCCTGCCTCGTGAATTTCGCTTTAAGAACTGAAATTTTACAAGAATTTTGCCTTGTCAGCATACAAGTGAACGAACCGAGCCAAACCGAATGCCGGCTAAGTCCGCGTACGTCCGGGAGCTGTTCAAAACTTGCTTACTTAAGTGGAAAACCAAGCGAAGCGACTTTAGGCTTTACGCAAAGCTTTTATTTTCTGTTTTTGTGGATATTTTTGCATTGTGTGCAACATTTAGTGAAGACAGAGCACAATGGGTCCAAAGAATGTTATTAAGGACGGTAGCAAGAAGAAAAGGGACCCACTTTCAGTTTGTTTTTTAAAGCCAAGAGGAATCAGAAATTTAAGTGAGGTTAAGTTTAAAAGGGGTTAAATGTTAAATGTAAGTAGATTAAGTGAGATTTAATGTCTATTTATTTCATATTTTACTTCATTTTTTAAACATTTTTCAAACATGTCTTTTCCAAATGTTTTAATTGTTTTTAGGTGCAAAAATATGATTATAGTGTTGGAAATTGGTAATATTGGTAATATCTTTGGGTGGCAGGAACGGATTATCTGCATTTACATTATTTCCTATAGGAAAATGCGTTTCGCAATACGAAATTTCATCTTAAGCACTCGCTTCTGGAATGAATTAAATTCATATGCCGAATCAGGTCCAAAGTACAACAACATTCTTTTTTTTACAACACAAACTATCAACAATTTTATTTTCTTTCTTTCTTTGTTTTGATGGGTCAAGAAGGAACAAATGACTCTCCTGCATCAAGCAAAGAAAACAACTAAGGAGAAATGGAGAAATGACTGGAATAATGGAAATAATGGAACTGGTTGAAATAATGGAATTGGTTTAAGAGCTGTCCAACACATATTAAAACCTGAAAGTCTAATGCTGAACCATCAACTGCACAGAAGGAATGTAGTCAGAAACTAACCATGAATGAACATGATCAGAGCTCACTTAAACATTCGGTGAAGATGCATCATAAAAACTAACAGCTGTGTGACCATAAAAAAAAAAAACACTTTTTAGTGAGACTCATCAAGAAAAAATGCTTCATGACCAAGATATCATATCTATGGAGGTTTTCTTCCCTTTATTTCTTTCATATTCCATGACTCAGATTGTGAAAGAGTGATTCTGGGAGCATAAGGAATCGCTTTCACACTTAAATCCTCATTCTTTGGGATGTCCTGGGGGACTTGAGTGGTTCAAGCCTCTCGCTATTAATACAAGATCTCATCTTATCCTGAGCTTAGCTTTATCCTCAGCATAAATGAATGCCAATCAAGATCGAAATAAATGTTATGTAACATACAATTGTGGAAACAATTCTACGGTGAACGTGCTTGGTAATTAAAGCTAAATGTGGTCAGGTGAAATATTGTAGTTTTATATGTTCTCCTTGTCCTCTCTGAAGATAAGAGAACAGGATCGAATTGAGAACACAGCAATTTGAGAGAAGAAAGTGTGTGTGTGTGTGTGTGTGTGTGGACATGTGAGGAGGGAAGTTGCTCATCTAATGCCACAATATCACACAATAACCTCCCACTCACTATTCAAATTCAGATATAAAAGAGGTTTCTGTGGGTGGCTGAATAGCATCTGTGAATCCTCCTAAAATCGCCTGAAATTCATGAGCATATTCAAATGTCTGTGATTGTTTACCTCTTAAAGGAGAAAAGACAGTTGTGCCGAGTAGAACTCAAAGTATCATAATGGCGCAGTAATCAAGCGTTTCCATATTTAGCCTACAGCATATTGCGCAGCTATAATAATCACTAAAGATTATAAACAGCGCTGTAATAGCACGGAAACACATAAAGAACTGTTTTTTTTTTTTATTTTGTGCCTATAATGCAATCAATCATAGTGCTAGTACAATACTTTGCTCACTTAACCCTTGCATATGGTTCAAGTTAAATCTTATGAACATGAGCATTTTGCTTTTCATATGAAGAGGCGTTTAGCTCGGTGCTATAAAAGGTACGTTTCTGCAGCTGAGAACCGCAGTCTGTGAACTCCCACTGCTCGGCTAGCCTGTAGCAAAACACTCTTAAATAAGAAGCTGTTGTGGGTGGGAATGTCCAAAGAACTGCTGCTCAGCATAGCCTCTGCCTTTAGCTTCATGTCACGAGGAAATGCCCTGAATGTAATTTACACATCAAGTCAAATTAGGTCAAGTGTTCATTGTCATCTATACAGATTTTACATGTGACACTTTCCCGGGAACCAATGCAATACAGTGGCGCAGTACACAGTACAGAGGAGTTTATAAAACTAGTGCGACATGTGTCTGCCATCGGTTGACCCTTTAGCAGCAATAAAAGTATCATCAGACCTGGTATGTTTAGACGCTGTCTTGCCCACTCTCATTCATCACTCTGGTTTGTTGATGGTGGAGTGACTGATTGCTTTACTTCCCACATGTCTGTGTTTCCTTCTCCTTCTTCCTGTTAGTTATTCAGTCTCAGTTAGTCCTGCTGATGATCCAGACCCCCTCTGCCCTCCGGACCTGTCTGACTCATCCTGGTGCTCCGCTTCTGGTCGGAGATCTCGTCACACAGAGTGTGGTCTGTTTAGGATGCGTGTGGTGACTAGGGACGGTTCCACTTTACAACAAAGATGGTCCTGACCTCGGCTGATGCAGACAGCTGCTCTCTGAGGACTTGTCACTGCGGTCACTCAATAGTGCAGGACAGAAATTCCTACAAACAGTTTTGTACCTGAGCCTCCAATAACGAACCTGGACTTCACATTAAGTTAAAGACGTCAACTGTTATACTGACCTTCCAGCCTCCTAACACACAGTAGGACTGAAGATCAATCCCTGCTATCCGTTATCACCCAAATGAGGATGGGTTCCCTGTTGAGTCTGGTTCCTGTCAAGGTTTCTTCCTATTGCCATCTCAGGGAGTTTTTCCTTGCCACTGTCGCCGTCACCCTTGGCTTGCTCATCAGANNNNATGCGTTAAAAAAATTTTAACGCGTTATTTTTGTGTAATTAATTAATCTAAATTAACGCGTTAAAGTCCCGGCCCTACTTTAGTTAGAAATAAATAATCACATAAGAGCGATGGAAGGAATCGTTCATAATGCTGGTGGATTTGTGGATGCAGTGCTTGTTGAAGAAATCTGAATATTTACGTTTTCTCAGCTGTCCTCACAATTCACTCTAAGGTCTTACAGTCATAGACCAGCCAGTTCCCATACTAGTCAGTAAGACAGAGTAAGACAGGATGTCCTTCTTAGAAGGTAGTGAGGCTAGGACAAGGAATTGGAGACACTAGCAGGTCTTCTTAGTTCAGCAGGTGGCGTTGAGTGTCCAGGGGACATCCTCTGTGCATTTATTAGCATCTTAGCGTAAGTACCCGTCATCGCCAGGAAAAGAGTTTTTAGAAATAGTTAAAAGGTTAAAGCTAAGAATAAGCTGATCAGCTTTAATGTAATCAGTGATATGATTATTTTAGGTTGAAATAATTCCAGGTACATATCTGTCTGTCTCTCTGTACAGCAGAACTCTGTATGGCAGAACTCTCTGCCTTACATTTTGTAAGGTTAAGTATCTTACACCTCGTTTACGTTAAGTTGTACTTCTTTCGTCAGCCAAATACACTACCTGTTTGGTAATCTGAGAGTGAATCACAAATGAGAAATCGTAGGAAAAAAAAAAGTAGATTGAAAAAGTAGATTGGATAAAGGTTAAATCATTAAATCGACTCCACTTATACCACTTCAGCGCTGTTATTTCAGCAGTGACAACACAAACTAATGCCAAACTTTTATTAAATTCTGTCCAGCAGTTGATTTAAGACACACCCAAAGTTTGAAGCATGCGCAGTACACTGTCAAAACTATTGTGGTTTATTATCTGGCACATAATTGCTCATAACTTCCCTTATACTCAACATTTGGATTTCACGTATGGTTTAACTTCAGGCAAATACCTAAGGACTGGCAAAGTTTCATTAAATTCTGTCCAGCCAGTTTTGCGTGATGCTGTGACAAAATCTGGCTGGACAGACAGACATACAGACATACAGACAGAACTTGTATGAATCCGATGTGTGAAACGTAAAGATATAATTGAAAGAACAAGTTCTGATCAATGTACAGACAACAGATTTCTTTTCTTTATACCTGTAGATGAAACTAAGTCATGAAAAAATGCACCCTGCAGTCAACAGCATCACTAAGCATCTTGCTAGAAGATACTGTACATTGTATGTAAAGGTATGAAAAAAGATTATTAACTAAGGTTAAAATTAAATTTAGGGCTTTAGGATTGGCACCGCGTCCAGGGTGTACCCCGCCTCATGTCCTAAGTCTCCTGAGATAGGAGACTTAGGCCCCCCGAGACCCTGTATACAGGATAAAGCGGTATAGACAATGAATGAATGAATGAATGAATGAATGAATTTAAGGATTTAGGATCTCAATGTTTTGAATAGACTTTTCTACCTGTTGTGGTCAGGAGAGCGCTTCTGCTTCATGAAAACCAAAGCAAAGATAACGAGGAGGAGCTTCTTCCCACCATTCAGGCCCTCAACCAGGTCAACTCTACAGTACAACAACCTTAGCCAGATATTGGTCATCATTACATTATTGCACAAACAATTAAAGATAGGACAAAAAATGTATTCAGTCACAAAAATAATATTGAATCAGGATATTAGTAAAACCTTGAAAAAGAATCGCAATACAAATCAAATCAGCACCTAGGTATCATGATAATATCATATCGGGTGGTCCCAGGTGATTCCCATCCCCACAAACAACTGTACATATCTGCAGTTTATTCCACTCTAGTCCATACTGCTGCTGCCATCTATCTTTTAGATTGATATTATTACATGTTTATATTTTTCCTTTTCTACCTGAGTACAAGTAAATGTATTTCATGTTGCACGTGTGTGTTATTGTGCAATAAAATTTTTGTTAGAATAACTCATTTTTCACAAGAACATTAAACTATTTTTCCCAATTTAAAAACCTGGGGTACTTGGAGTAGTTATAATCCATCTAAATCCTTAGCAATATCCTGCTTATTGCTCTGCTATCTGGCATGGCTAGCAACCCAACAGAAAAGGCTTTATCATTGCAAACTTTCAAGTTTCAGCATAAATGGCCAGAAAATTTGGTAGACAGAGCCAAAGCAGAAATAAGAAACAAAACCTTTATTTGATCCCCATACATAAATGTTCTGGGAACTGCTTTCTGGGATCTCCTTTTAATTAAATGATTTATGAGCTTCAATGAGATGATTACGTCAACAGCGTCATGGTGGAAACTCTGGGGTGATGACGTGACAGTTCATCTGATAAAGAACGATCAGTAGGACCCTCCAGAACATCTGATGCTGGTCAAACTTTACTTTCAGTTGTGTAATTTCCTATGATGAATATAATGCCTTCCATGAGTAAAGACTGATTTGAGCACAAAGATCTACGGTGAAGAGAAACTTAATGTGCAGTGATCTCTTTACAGAAGAAATGTGTCGCATAAAAGAATTGCTCTGAAAAGGGCAAACCTCCAACCAAAATAAATATCTGGCTAGCAACAATACCACACGTCTTTTCTTCATATAGCAATGAAACAACACCCTGCATTACAAATGACTGAAGATCTACAAATGACAGAAGAATCTTTCTAAGGCAGGAGAAGGCTTACAGGAACAAGAGCAGGAGCGAGTGACATTAAAGTAACCTTAAAGCAATATTTCGAATGACTACAGCTTTGTTTTTGCTTTGCCTGTTTAGAATACAGCAATGACAGGGTACTGTTGCCAAAATTCAACAAACCACTCCTCCCACATTAAGTTTACTTTTAACCACCTCCACTACAGTATTTGTAGCTGTCCCATGTTTAGTGTAATCCTACGCCATCTTCATTTTGGTGACTTTTAGAGAAGTGTAGAAGCAGGCTTCATACTCTGAGACTTAAATACAACTTTTCTGACACTGACAGAACTTTGTTATCAGCTATCTTTGGACATTCGTCTTTGGCATAATGTGACATCGCTGGTGAGCATGTCACATTATGCATTGTAAGACCATCTATCTCAACTTCAGAGCAAATATTTTACTTTACAACGTAGGATTTTGCCTGTGACAGCAAACTCAAGCCAAAATGTATGCAGTCTAACCCTGGCTTTAGGCTGCTGATCAGCATATCAGACTAGCCATCACAGTTGGGTCATTGACAAAGTCATTCAGATCCTGATGTTTGTCCAATTTTCCTGCTTTCAACACATCGATTAGTTGCTGCATAATATATCCCTTGACACATACCATTGTGCCATTGTAATGAGATAATCAATGTCACTCATGAAACATTCCAGTGGTTTTACTGTCATGGTTGATAGATAGATAGATAGATAGATAGATAGATAGATAGATAGATAGATAGATAGATAGATAGATAGATAGATAGA
>JAQMYI010000007.1:1929196-1946241 GCA_030014275.1 Clariallabes melas | reverse complement strand
CATTTAATGGTCGCGGGTGCGGGGCGGGGCGGGTTGTAAAAATAGATACAGTGGTGCGGGGCGGGCTGGGGCGGGCCGAATAATTTCATAAAAGCGGGACCCGCGGGTTGGAAAAATACCCGACCCGCGCATCACTACTGTGCGCCTTTTTATTCATCTTTCACGAAGAATGGAGGCTTAACGCGTCACACGAAACTCGGATGTGGTGGAAGGGTAATTTTTTTTAAATCGCACGAGGTTAGGACATAAAATTTTATTCTTTTTATATATATATCCGAGCAGTTAACCCATGCCTTAACCCAGTGAGCAGATGCACCTGTAAGGAGCGTAAACGCACCCTGTAGACACACTGCTGTCTCTTGTTTTTTGTTGTTGAGTTTTCAGTCATTTGTCTGCTTTCTGTTTCTCTCTCTGTCTCTACAGGATAAACATCATGATGCTGCACATGAAATTATCGAAACCATCCGGTAGGTATCTTTTCATATCCTGCACAGATGGAACATGCAACTGAGATGCAGCTTGCTTGTGTGTATGTGTGACTAATTCTCGTTTATGTCTATGATGACTAGTTGGGTGTGTGAGGAGATCCCGGACCTTAAACTGGCGATGGAGAACTACGTGCTCATTGACTATGACACGAAAAGGTATCGCTTTATTCGGGACGTCCCCTATTCGTATGATGGTAGTAAGTTGGGCATACGCTGTACGATTGGTTATTTAAGTGGTGTGTGAAAGAGTAAATCATATCAATGAGCTGTTGTGAGAGGGTTTTATGTAATGTGATCAATGTCATGTAAATATTAGGAACCTAGCTTAAACAGTTAGTTTGTAGCGGTGTTACTCGGTGTAAGCGTCATGAGATGACACACAGGGATCGACCGAGTGTGAATCCAGTGGTGAGCCAGGCTGTCATCGAGAGGAGGAAAAAAAAAATATTCACAAAAGTAGGAAGTGGAAATGTCGCTAATCAAAAAGCTTCCTCTGTTTGTTTTCATAGTTTTCGACCTCTGCGTTTCTTTTAAAGTTCTCGCACATAAAACTGAGGTGACTGGTGAGGTCTTTTTAATTCATGCCATTGAAAACATCTGTGCTCATGAAAATCTCAAAAAAGTATACGTGAACACTCATTTGAGGACACGAGCTATTCTTAGGTATAAAATACAATGAAATAAAGGGACGCACAAGGATTTATTTGTGTCCTGATGATGATGTTGAAGTGGGACTGATGCGTCATGTTTTCTAACATCTCCCTTCACACCCCGGTGGGATCACCAGCAGTACAGCGCTCGTCCTACACTATGTAATAACAAGAGTGTGTGTGATTAAATGTTTTTAATGAGGGGTCTGGAATGGTGTAGCTTTGGATATATGCTGTGGTTACAGATGTGTAGTTTTGCTGTCATTAGTTGTATCTTTTTATATATTACTCACCTTTTTTTTTTTTTTTTTTTTTCCATTTTAATTTTGTTAAACAGTAGAGAGATTAGACTGGCAAGATCTTGGAATATTATTGAAAGTTTCATGCTTTTTTAGTCTCCAGGTAACGTCAGTAAAATTTGGCGACGGTTAGTAATTTGAAGCAGCAAAGATTGGACAAGGATCAGAGAAAATTAGTAATCATTGTCAGTCAGGGTTGAGTGTATGGCCCTGCATCGTTAGGCAGCTTTGTGGTGTGATTTTCACCTCCGTGTTGAATTATTCAGTGTGTAAACAAGTTCTCGCATCAAGCTGTGTATGCCCAGATTAAATCATGTAAAAAATATATATATAAATAAAAAAAAACTCTATTGAGTAATTATTATTGTGATTATTGCACATTTACAACCGACCATTTATTTTATAGACATTAACGAAGTTTGATTAAATGTAAAACCTTAAAATGAATCTCATTCTGTCTCGATCTTGAGCGTTCTTGCAGTCGTGAAATGAAACAAAGTGTCTGAAATAAGTCTTTGTTTTTTTTTTTTTCCTGTAGTTTTGAGAGTATGCAGAGACTGTGTGACAAGTACAACAGAGCTATTGACAGCATCCACCAGCTGGTGAGTTGACTCAGGTGTTCACGTGGCCGATTAAATATTCTGTCCTGACAGCTTGTATTCTGACGTGATGTATCTGATAATACTGATCTAATAATCAGCCCTCGGTCCGAACAGTCTTTCCGCCTTTCCCTAGCAAGCAACAGCTCTAGCCTAGGGCCTCTTCTCACACACACACACACACACACACACACACACACACACACACACACACACACACACACACACACACATGCAGCTTCTCCTTTATCATTTATAGAGCTGTGCGATTTAATCGATTTCGCAATTTGATCAATCTTTTGTTGGTCAGTTTTTTCGATTTTTGAATTGATTCACACTTTTTCAGTCATACAAACATTAAATGATCTAAAATTGATTGACACAGATTCGCCGCAGATAATAGAAACCACTTGCATCTTCAGCAAATACTAATGTTTTGCAGGAGTATTACTGCGTCTTTTTTTTTTTTTTTTTGAGTTTGTGTTGTTGGTGCAATACCGCCACCTACTGGACTGGAGTGTGGAGCAAACGATTGGCAAGAAATAAATATTACCAGTTTGTCCAAGGCATGAGATTTAAACGAACAACACAAGTTCCACGGCGTTCACATGCTCATTAGATACCTTCAGTACTCTTAATACTTCATAAGAAAATATAAACCAGACAGCAGACTTTAGAGCTACTGCGAACATAATCAAATCGGAACGAATCAGATTGAATCGAATCAGTAGCGATTCACAGCTCTAATCGTGAAGTCAACACTGTGTGAAGAAGCTCATCAGTGGTCGTGTAAATTGTCATAGCTTTGTGTGTTTATGGTCGCAGTGGAAAGGTACAACTCAGCCGATGAAACTGAATAAAAGGCCTTCGAACGGCCTGCTCCGACACATCCTGCAGCAGGTCTACAATCACTCCGTAACGGACCCGGAGAAGCTAAACAACTATGAGCCCTTCTCTCCGGAGGTGTACGGAGAGACTTCATTCGACCTGGTGGCTCAGATCATTGATGAGATTGAGATGATGGAGGAGGACACTTTTGTGGACCTGGGCAGCGGTGAGTTAGTTTCATGCTAAACTATAAGCTAGACTGTGCAGGGTGTTTTAGTTTAAAACTAATACTGAATATAAAGAGATAGAATTAATACTGTAAAACAGTCTGATCGTGTGTTTGAGAGCAAAACTGATCATGATTTCTTATAAAACCTTCAGATTTTCAGAATTTTATTGTCAGATTAAATATTTAATACTGTATGCCAGTGTTAAGTTAAAGTACAGTTTCAGGTACTGATCATAAACGATAGTAAGTAAAATTAATAAATAGATACTACTACTACTACTAATAATAATAATAATAGGGCTTTTTTTGTGTTTGGCTGAAAAATTATTTGGGGCAGGTTATACAATTCTAGGCTAAATTTATTTTAATTGAGTGTCTGCATTATATGATTAAGCTATTATTTAAACTATGAGTTTTAATACCGATAATATTCGGCCTGACTTTTTTTATTTTTATTTCTGAGTGCGCAGAATTATCTAGCGACCTAAGCTCGATTAAGTGTTATCTGGCAACCTCTGACGAGCACTGATGATTGACAGGAGAGCGTGAGTGAGCAATCACGAAAATACAAAGTCTGAGCATGTTGATATATCAGGAATAATTTCTAAAACTCTCGCACTACGATGCCTCAAATAAATTAATCCACGTTTCAGAGGCATGCCGACCGAGGTGAGAGATCTGTACTGGTCAGGGATCAGCCAGAACCCGTCATCACTAGCTTTTAGCCAGGGATAAACGAGCAAGCAAGATTTATAACAATGAGAGAAATGATTGTGTAAATGAATGTCGCACAAAAATCCTTTAATCTTGATTATCTTGTTTTTAAAATGTTGGAAGACAAAATCGAAAATTCTATTCACTGAAAGTCGATTAATCGCACAGCCCTAGTATCTTACCAGTTATGGTCGAACAGATGGTCGGACACACATTCATGTCTACGGTCAGTTCATATTCAGGATAGTGAGACCAAGTCTAAACAGCACTAATTTATATCATTCAGTGTCTTCTGTGTGTATAAACTGGAAAAATAACCATGGTTTTGGTTTCACCAAATATTTTGTGACTCCCTTGCATTCCAGTGGAAATAATACACAGCGTGGCGAGTCCATATTTATGCTCTTCTCAGCTGGTGTAAACATGAAAGTGGGCAGCGATCGGCTCTAGTGATGTCGCTCTTAAAACAAAACATTCCTGAGATTTTGTTATTTGGGTAAAATGTGCACAGTTTGAATTGTTGTGTAAATTGAGTTTAAATGTACTATTCTTTCCTGAGGTAGTAACGTACAGCGTGATGTACGAACTAAAGAGTGAAGTGAAGCACTGCATTGTTTTTAACCTGGTAAGACCATCTGACTGAATGACTGAATTGCAGGTGTTGGCCAGGTGGTCCTGCAGGTGGCTGCAGCCACTAACTGTAAGCACTACTACGGTGTGGAGAAGGCCGAGATCCCAGCAACGTACGCAGAGGTACAGAGCACCGTGTTTGTAACTTAGTTTTGTTTGTATAGATTTACCTCTGTATAATTGAAGGATAAGGGCAGAGTTAGATGGACTGTTTATACATTCCCTGGCCATTTTATAAGGAACACCTGCTTATCCAGTCGGCACATGGAGTATCAGAACGAATCGCCGTCACTGTCATGGCAAGCAGAAAAGCGTCTTCAAACAGACGACGCATTTAACCCTGATATAGATGAAAAATGCTGTCGAACAGCAGAAGACCCCATCAGATTACGCTCCCTTCTTGCAAGAACAAGAATCTGAGGTTATCATCAGACTCATTGAAGATTAGAAAACAGTCATCTGACCTAGTAAATCTTCAGTTCAATTCAGTTTTATTTGTATAGCACTTTTAATGATGGACATTGTTGCAAAGTAGCTTTAAAAAAATAATTAAAAATGGATATGGATCTGAAAAAATGTAAGGAGTTGTAAATGTAAAGGAAGTGTTAATTATAACTATCCCTGGTGAGCAAGCCGAGAGCGAAGCTGGTTAAGGAACAACTTCCTGAGATGAAAGAAATGTCCTCAACAGGGAACCCGTTGTCAATTTGGTGATATCAGATCAATGCGACCATAAAAGAATAAAACAAGTCCAAGACCATCTTCATGGTCATCAAGTGGACCTCGGTGTGAAGAGAAATCCAACCGGAAACAGGGCATCAGATGTTTCAGACATATTCGGAGGGCAGAAGGGGTCAAGATCTCTCACATGTAGCTCTACAGAGAGGGAGGCAGAGAGAACTCAAGCAGGACTATGACACCCTGACAAAAAGGGGGGGCGGAGCCAGAAATTTGTTTTCTGTGAACCCTGCCTGCATGTATCGACAGTTGTGGTGCTGGTGGTGGGGTAGTAATGGTGCACATTTTTGGCATGCACTGACACATTACTAAATGTAAACGTACTCTTTGTTGCCTTTGACTTGCAGGCAATGGACCGAGAATTCAAGAGGTGGATGAAGTGGTACGGGAAGAAGCATGGAGAGTATACAGTAAGTTGGTGTCGGGCTTCAGGAAATGAGTTACATTTATGCGACCGTGTGCTTGTCAACATATCCGGGCAGCGTATGCATATGCTCGGTGTTCACACTTGCACGTTTAGCATGCAATGGGGGTGGTGGGTTTAAGTGTTGCATGAACCAAACCACAACTCTAAAAAACAAAAACATATACATATATAAAGCAAGGGCACAACTTTGTAGGCGTGAAAAATACATTGGAAAGTATTAATTCTAAAAGAATTTGCCATGTGTTTTGAGGTATACAGGCTATTTATAACTTCATGTATAATGAAGCACTTAAATTTAGTTAGCACATTAGTGTGTGTGTAAAATAAATAACATTAAGTAATGTTATTAAAACGGTTAACATTAAGACCATTTGAGATTGTGCCACCAAACACCGAAATCCTTTCACCACGGCTGTAAGGTTGTGCCGGATCCTCAAAAATGCTCAAATAATGTTTTTGTATCATGGCAAGCTATATATTTTTTAAGACTGAGAAAAAGACTGAGATGAAGTGAGTGTTGAATGATAACAGGAACTAACTTGTTTCATGGACGTTTTGCAACAGTGTTGCACTTGATGATTCATTAAAATCTTTGGTCATAGAAGAAATTACACGTTGTCTCGGCCCTACTTGATGTGCCGTGTTTTCTTACCATCATGCACAATGGAGAATAGTCTGAGTTTTTAATTCATTAAGTAACAGTAACCTGCAAACTCGCAAACCGTTATCTTTGGTCCGTCTGTGAGTCCTGTCCTCCACAGGTACTTGACATTTAAACTCCTCTACTCTGCTTTTGCTCTGGAGTTTCTCATTATTCGTCCGCTGATTTTGTAGCAGTATTTCCTTACATCCTATCATGACTTGAATTTCATTTTTTCCCCTCTCTCTCTCTCTTTCTTGAGATGTTTTTTTCCAGGGTTCACTGGCCAGACTCAGGCAGGTTTCTTTAGAAGCACTCTGTTTTAACAAAATCACAAGATTGTCGTACACAGTCTGAGACAGAGACAGAAGTCGTATTTTCGTTGTCAGGTCTAGTCCATTGTTCCTTATCCACTCATTCTGTAGTGACAGGTGAGAAATCTAAGCGACCTTGCATGGAAACAGTCCGTGGCATTTCACAGGAAGCTTAACGCGGCTGTGATGTTGATTTGGGAATTATTATTTCTGCTTTTCCGTAGCTGGAGAGAGGAGACTTTCTGTCTGAAGACTGGAGGGAAAGGATAGCAAACACAAGGTATACTGTCTCAGTTAAAAAAAATAAAATAAAATACAGTATATATAGCCACAATGTTAAAGGTTACGACATATTTGTGAACTCTTGTAAATGTGATTTTTAAAATGATAGTAAAATGATTGCATTTGTTCTCTTGCAGTGTTATTTTTGTGAATAACTTTGCCTTTGGTCCAGAGGTGGATCACCAGCTGAAGGAACGATTTGCCAACATGAAGGAAGGTATGTAATAGAGGAGGTGGATCCTCACAGGCTCACTCGGGTGGTTATGCTTTTAATCCTTTAATGACTCTCGATCCCTTTATGATTAAGGGAACAACAAATGACAGTTTGAGTCGTTTGCTTCTTATAATGTAGTAGTGGTGGACGTCTCACCAGGACACGCCTCCAGGACGAGCTGGTTTTTCTGAAATCTTAAGAAAAGCTAACACCTTACTGACTTTCATTTGGAAAGAGAAAAATGCCACGCACTTCACGGTGGCACACCTCGATGCCGTAACCCTAATATAAAAATCAGAGGATTGTGCCACGAGGTTCAATCGAAACTCGGTTAAACATGCCGAGACACGGTGCTGGACAGACTCGATATCTTTTACACGTCACTCAAGGAGAGAAACATTGAACAACACCTCGGTGACAAGCAAGAAAACACACAGTGCTACTTTAGAAAGCCCGTTAGACGAGGATAAATTCAATCAAATTAAAATTTTATTTGTCACATGCACAGAATTACACAGTATGATATGCAGTGAAATGCTTGTATGATCACACCATGACCTACAAAAGAAAAAGATTAAAAAAAAAGAGTATTCAAATAAAGAATGAGATAAGAATATAATAATAAAAATTATACAAATATAGAAAACTTTTAGCTGTAAAATTTACACTATGTACAAGTAATAAAATAGAATTGAAATGGAAATACAAAGTCCAGTCATGAGCAGAACGTGACTACACAGTTCCAGGTGTGAAAAATGTCGACCATGTGTTAAAAATGTGTGTAAGGGGTGTACGAGTTGTAGCAGATCAGAGTGTTTAGTCCCGACTGCAGCTCAGGCTGTATTATCCAACTGCTTATTTATCCAACTAGCATTTGAGTTTCTGTGAAACCAATTGTCCCTATGTTTTGTTTGCACAGAAACCCACATTGTGGTCTAAACAGTAAACATATACTTTGTCTACCCCTGTGGCGTTGGAGATGCTGGTCGGTTTGGTGTTTAACCCCGTGTTTATCTGCCGTTTCAGGTGGAAAAATTGTATCCTCAAAACCTTTTGCACCTCTCAACTTTAGAATCAACAGTCGAAACTTGAGCGGTATGTTTTACATTCTGTCTCATTCAGATCGTCACTTCACTCTACAACGTTCTGCACCACCTTTAAGACTGTGTGCTGTTCTCTCGTACAGATATTGGCACAATAATGCGCGTTGTCGAACTTTCTCCACTGAGAGGCTCGGTGTCTTGGACGGGGAAGCCAGTTTCCTACTATCTGCATACGATAGACCGCACCATAGTGAGTGCTGTTATTTCATTACATCTGTTTAATTAATGTTCTGCTCTTACACATTTACCTAGTCTTAAGTGTAACCGTCAGATAAGAACTAACTATCTGTAGTGTAGACATGTATTTATTTATTTTTTTTAAACAATTGCTGTTTCTGTTCTGTTCACAGCTTGAAAACTATTTTTCTAGTCTTAAAAATCCTAAACTCAGGGTAAGTGAACATAAATCTGTCTTCTTCCGATAGTAAAAGCAAAACAAATGGCCGAACGAATTGTGTGATATGTGATCATCCTTTTTTTTTTTTTTCCCCCAACATGATACTAGGAGGAGCAAGAAGCAGTGAAACGGCGTCAACAGAAGGAGAACAAGGACAGTAAAAGTAGCAACACCACCCCAACCAAGCCAAAGGAGCACAAGGTGGGTCTCCAAATCACTGCCACCCAAGTAGTCTTTTTTCCAGTTTTAGATGCAAGCAGTAATAATCACAGGATGAAGAACGAACACTGAGGATTGTACAAGTTATGCTTCTGTTAAACTTTTTTGGATTTATCTAAATACGTTTTCAGTGCCTATATACATCAACAGGAGATCACAGACGTCTGTAACCGGTGTCATCGCATTCTTCCGCGCCCACCGTCCACATTCTCTCATCTCCTCTTTTTGGTTTTCCTTACAGGAGTCAGGTGGAGAGGACGACACCTCAGGGGCACTGGTACCTGTAAAGTCATCACCTAAACCTCGTCGTGCCAAGCTGATTGGCAAGGGCCGCAAGCTGGGCAACAGGAAGCGCGGGCGCCCCAAGAAGGCCATCATGGCAGCGGCCACTGAACGCAAGACCAAGAAGAATCAGAGTGCCCTAGAACTACTTCATGCCAAGACCGTCTCAGCAGCGCCTCCTCAGGGTAGGTTTGCACCAGCTGCCTCAGTCTACATTTTATCTCCAAACACATTTAGGTCGATTTTCCCTGATGATGTTTTCTTACAGATGGATACAAATCGCCTCAAAGCCCCTACTACCAGCTACCTCCTAAAGTTCAGCATTACACACCTGGCCAGCTGATGCTCGGCTCCGTTCCTGCGGGCCTGCAGACTCTACTGGGTAAAAACCCTTTATATATATATACACAATATACACACAATATATACACAGAGTCCGCCAAAAAAGAAAACTAGTATGTGTTTATTATATTAATATCATATTATCATAATTATCATATTATCATATATCAATATATAAAGTATAGCAATAAATTTAGTTTTTAAATAGTTATACAAGGTTTTTGTTTTCCTGACGTGTGTAAATTTTTTCTGTATGTGCATATATAAATTTTACATTATACACATATACTGTGATTACAAATGGCACAATTTACTCAGTAGCTCTTATCTGGCGATCGACTCTTAAAGTTTGAGCTTGAGATTGTTTGTGCATTTGGTAATTAACAGTTAAGATATTAAATATGATTACATCATTAAGAATATGTATTTTACTGACCTTTCCTGATAAAACAATGTCTAGAACCAAGTAAAAGCAAAGTAACCGCAGTAAAGTATAACTCTTAAATATTAAATGTAGTGAATTGCAATTATGGAGTTCTATTGAAATGTTCTGTGGTGAATGGGCGTGGTCAAGAGAAGTGATGTGTTAAGTGGGAAAAGGACACGAGGAGGATATGACAAATTTGTGTGTTGAAAGAGAAATTCAATTAAAACAATGTTCATTTAGGAGAACTGGAAATAAAATCCAGACTCACGACAACACAGTGTCAGTAATTATCCACATTTTCTTCAGGTGTCAATCATTTCCCGCTTACCTGACTCCTTTACAAAGCAGCGCTTGGCCACGCCCCCCCCCCCCCACCCCCCTCCCCACCAGCTCAATGTCTTTCCCTCTGTTTGTATTTTATTTTTTTTCTTGAGCAAAATGTTCCCACACATGTCAGTATAATCTAGGGGTCTCTAATAAAGTGGCCATAAGTATATATTGTCTTTCTAATGGTATAGCAGTTCATCATCTTGTGCACAAGCTAACAAGTTCCTGATCTTTCCTGTTCCAGATAATTTCAAAGTCCAGTACATGCAGTTTTTGTCCTATATGAAGACACCACAGTATCAGACGAGCATACAGCAAGCTCTGGAGAGGGAGAGGGTACAACACTTCACTGATCCCCCCACATTTACACTTTAGCTCATGATTAACTCAACGTCATCGTGGCTCTGATAATATTTTGGCCGGTACTAAGTTCCTTTTATCTGTATTATATCCCGTAGCTCAGAAACACTGAACTGTCGGGTCAAGCCCAGCGCCTGTCGAGCGTCTGTGATGCTGAGAAGGAGAGGATCAGGGAACAGTTTCAGGGCAAATTAGAGGAGGTAAGAATACAACACCTACAGTGTAGACTTAACCAGGCACTTTTTGCACTTTGCCTGATAGCGTAGCTCATCAATCTTCATGCTTTCATTTCATCATTTTTCTTTATCACTTGGTCTTACAGCTGGGGGTAAAAGCAGTGACCGTCGAGGACCTGGTGCAGGCGCAGAAAGAGATATTGGCGCATAATATGCAGCTGAAAGAGCAGACCAAGCAGCTGGAGAAAGACATGACTGAGCTTAAAGACCAGAGTGTGCTACTCGTGAGTCACAGTGATGCTTATGAGAAGCCATCTGTATTCTGTCAGCTTTAGATAATAAACACTGTAAAACTCGTGCGAAATGCTGTTCTTATTCATTCCCGTGTAGCTGAAGGCTCGCTGTGAAGAACTGAAACTGGACTGGGGGTCTCTGTGTCTCGAGTCCCTTTTAAAGGAAAAGGCTGCTCTGCGTAGACAGATCTCTGAGAAGCAGCGCCACTGTCTAGAACTTCAGGTACATGCGGAATTTACAATATGCACCTGCGATGAATGCTTACGTATAAATTCTGTGATCCGTGAATACCAGATGAAAATGAGTACCAGATCCTATTTGGTAAAAAAATAAATAAATAAATAAATAAAATGACACGTTTGATTATTATTTCTTGCGCTTCATTGCACAACTTCTTCCTTCCTTGACAGATTAGCATAGTCGAGCTGGAGAAAAGCCAAAGACAACAGGAGCTCCTGCAGCTCAAGTCCTCCTACAGCCCATGTAAAGACTCTCCATACCGCAAGATCATCCCAAATCTAGAGCCCCGCCCCCCACCTGACACTAACACCCCCAAACTGGCTGAACTGAACGGCCTTAGCCCCGAGCTGTCTATGAACGGCACGGCGTCTCCTAGCTACGAGCGCGGAGGCAACATCAACTGCTTCAATGGCAAGAACGAGCTTCTCTCTCACTATCTGCCGATCTCGCCCGAGCACGAGATCGTCCCCCCTACTCCAGAACCTCGGAGCAGGCCTCTAGGGCAGCAGCCCCTGCCTGACTACACGCGCTTTTCACCAGCCAAGATTGCCCTGCGCAGACACCTCAACCAGGACTCCTGTATAGGCCAGGCCAGGGCGCTCAGCACCATCTACAGGTCAGATTTCACTTTTTTTGCTGTAGTTGCTGGAGTTACGAGTTCGCGGTCAGGTTTAATGTCCTGTTCTGCCTTTTCAGGGGTGATGCTGGTGTCGTTTCCTCTCCAACTTTGAAACTGGGCTGCTCCTCACCAAGTATAGCAGAAACTCAACAGACGAACGCACTCAAAAGTGTAGAGAGAGTAAGTGTGTCTGTGTACAGGTTGTGTGTGTATTAGGGATTGTATTAGGCTGCTTATGTAACACACGCACTAGTCACTGCTGTGCAGATGTTGTAAGAACAAATCGGACTTACAAATGCGCTCCTGGAACAGAACTCGTTTGTAAGTCGGGGACTACCTGTACTCGCGACATATAAACGACATTAAAACTCCCCAGACGCTGTTGTCGACATCACAGGCTGCTTGCTGTGCAGTGCACACTTACTCTTGGCTCCTGTTTAGACCGGAGTAATCAGATCAGGAGTGAGCAGCACTAAGTACAGGTATGCATCAGAAGATGCTTCGTGAGCCATTTGCTCCGCCCTCCTTCAGAGGTGGTCCGGGTTGCCTATAACCACATCATGTTTGTTTGTTCCGTAAACACGATTGCTTCTCGGTACATCTCCGAGAGCAGCAAGTGATTTATTAGTCCCCTTAGACAGAGAATACATACTCATTATGAGACTGTTGGAGTGTAGAGCTGTCTGAAGGATAAAGATGGTGCTCTAACAGCAGAGACGACTGCTTTTTATAGCTTCATTCGTCTCGTTCCTATATAAGGTTTGTTAGCAGACCATGCTATTAAAAGTGTTTGAAACAGCTCCTAGATTTACATAAGAGGATTCGCAGGAAATGTTTGATATTTATAAATGTGCTTGACAGCTGTTATGTAATGTTTTGATTGATTGTTACAGTCTGACACGTGTCTGTGTGCGTCCACATAGATTGATGATCATATTGTTTTATGTCATTTTTCAGGTGAATAAGGACAAGAGCCCGGCTGGTCCAGGTGACAGTATAACCAGTCTGCCGATCAGCATCCCGCTCAGCACTGTACATCCCAGCAAACTTCCTGTCAGCATCCCACTGGCCAGTGTAGTGCTGCCCAGCCGTGCAGAGAGGCTGGTGTGTTTGTTTGTTTGTGCCTTAAATCAATAATTATAAGAGCATATCATGTATATCTCCCAAGGAAAGCAAAAAGCGTTTGCACTAGGATCAGGAGGTCAGGAGTACAAACAGCAGTATTCAGGGCATGTCCTCACTTCTGTCCATCACAACAACACATCTCCGTGCGCCTGTGGCTCATATTTAATTCTCATGATTAAAGGAAAAAGAGCATTTTCAGTGTTTTTTTTTTTTGTGTGTGTAATCTCAATTTATATATAGTTTACTGATATTAAATATAGCCTTATATAATGTGTGTTGTCTCTCAAGACATTCTTAATTTACCAAGTGAAATATGTCAGTCTTTTATCTTTTTATCTCAACAGTTCAGTTTATTTTTGTTTAGCGAATTTGCTTAAAATGACTAGAATGAGTTCAGAAATTATTCTCGTGCTCATAAGTTGCTTGTAGTTTTACAGGTTCCTGTTAAACACAGTTGCCCTTTTTGCATGTATAATATATGGTTATGTAAGAGAAAATACAGAGAAAAAATTTATACACACTTTATGAAAACAAAAATGGTATGATTTATATAATATCATGTATATCCATATAATATATGGAAATAAATGTAGTAGTAAAATATTTATACTTATCCTTTATAACATCTATAAGTGGCTATAGTGATAAATACTATAATAATATAATATAATTAGTTATCCTGTCACTTGTATGTTTTTCTTTTTGGCTGACTGTGTATTTATAATTGTGCTTTCCTGTATCGGGCAGATAAGGAAAGGTTTCTTCCTTCATCATTGCGATAAACTGAAATTATATTTAAAATGTTGTATCGTTACAGAGGAATACGCCGAGTCCCATGTCAAGTCGAGAGCAGGCAGCAGGTCAAAACAAGCCGCCTCTAACACCTAACTCGGGTACGTATGTGCTCTTGTTCTTCTTTCTATGACATTTTTGTCTGGACTTTGTGTGAGAGTATGTATCTTGTCTTATCTTTCCGTCTGTTTTCAGGGTTGATGAACGGCTCCCACTCTGCGATGTGTGATCAAGACTGCAACTCCATGTCCCCTCCACCCCACAGCAACCCCATGCTGGGTCTTCAGTCGCGTGGGTCCGGCTCCAGCCCTCTGCTGAGCACCGGAGGAGTGCTGCAGTACGCAGACAGACCGCCTCGTCTTCCTGATGAGGGGCACCAGCATCACGCCCTCGAATCCGATCCCGAGACTCTAGACAGCGAGGCTCGCCGCCACATGTTCTTCTCTTCCTCGTCCTCGACGTCGTCATCCTCCTCCTCCTCCGTAGGTGGCTCGCGTCCTCATCATGGATCATCCAAGCAGGGCAAGCATCACAGCAGCCACCACCATCATCACCACCACCACCATCATCATCATCACTCACCCGGCTCTCACGGCTCAGAGGGACGCAAGAGAGGTCGCCGGAAACGCAGCTCCTCCAGCCTGATTCCAGCAAGTGGATCTCCAAAAAAGAGATCGTTCCCTGGGATTAACTACTCCTCAGGTTCTCCACTTAATATTAACACCATGGTGAGTAGACGGATCAAATGGGCACTATAATTAAAAATTAAAAAAAAAAATTTAACCCATGAATTGCATTGCAAGTTTCAGCGTGAGACGATGAATTATAACTTTAATTGACTTCCAGGTAAACAACATCAATCAGCCTCTGGAAATCTCGGCCATATCGTCTCCGGAGCAGACAGGTGGCAGCCCGTGTGAGACGGACCTGGACCAGCCGCCAGTACTGAAGAGAGAGCGCCCTCTGGAGATCAATGGCTCCAACCGTGACTTATCCAATCCCAGCTCAGACGACGAGGAGGCCGGATATCCAGCAGACAGCAGCTCCTTACGGTAAGATTTAACGATGTGCTGAGTATTTTTATTCATTTTTTTCTTAACAGTCTCAGTTAGATTTTCTTCACTGAACATATTTTTTTTTTTTTTTTTTAGAATTGAAAGAAAAATTGCAACAATTTCTCTGGAGAGCCGAGATGGTGAGAGGGGTAAGGGGGCGCCTCTGATGTACTGTAAAAGTACACGTTAATACAGTCGACCCCCACGAAGTCGCGGTTCAGAGTCATAACTAATAATTTGTTCGCGGAACCTGCAAATATCCTCTGCAAATTTTATTTAGTTTTTTTTGTCACGATAGATCATTTTTCATCCGTCTTAACACTAAACTATTAAAAACAATATAATTTACTTATTTTGTAACGTAAATATTAACGTAAATTCAGCTACATTTCCATATAAAATATAATTCTGTATAGTTTTTTTTTTTTTTTTGTCCTGTGGAGAGAACACAAAGCAACCGTAGAGGAAAATGCGGTAAAATACAGTAAATTATTTCCGTATTTACCCCCACAGTACTGATACCAAATAAAAAACGACCGCACATACCAAAGAAAAACGCGCTCGTACAAATTAAATGTACATATACAGTCGGGGTAACATCTGTATTTTACATTGTAGCACTGCGGTAGAAATGGACATTCTTCTTTTTTTCTTCCTCTGTTTGAAATAAAATTTAAATGTTTTGGGAGCATGTTTAGGGTTTAAACTTTAAAAATAGGCATTATTTTTTTTGACCACATCCAAAATTTTCACTTTTTCACAATTCGCAGGAACGTAACCCCATCATTTTCGGGAGTCGACTGTATTACACAACATTGTTTTTGTAAAAGAAAAAGCTGAAATAAATAAAATTTAATAACTTGTAGCAGTGGTGCTGTTTCATACATATTTAGATTTTCGGGTTTATCTTCCGTTTTTCATGAAACGTCACCCTGCCTTGTCCACGATCTCCGTTTTCAGGGTCACAAGGCCGTAAATCAGGAGCCAGTAGCGTGAGCAGTGACGTCTCGTCTTCCTCCGGTAAATGGAAGTCGACCTTCTCGCCCATCTCTGACACCAAGCCCACGCCTCCAGACCTCCGCCAGAGCAGCTCTCCTTTCTGTGGCCCAGACTCTGACACTGAGCAGAAACCGCAGAGGAGAGCAGAGCGGGACCGGAGCGAGCATTACGGGAACCCGAAACCCTTCCTGGGTCTGGACAAATCCCGGGAATCGTTTCCTAAACAAAAGGCACGGGAGTGGGAGCTGAAGGCCATCAGTAGTCTGTCCAGCCAGAACCTCTTCATCTCTGCTGCAGCAGGCGGAGGCCTCCTGTGTGGGAAAGCGGGTAGAGCCACTGCAGTCTCCTCTGCCTCCTCCGTGGGGCAGTATTTCCCTCTGGGCGGAACCTCGGTCTTGCAGTCTCTATTCGGAGCGCAGGTTCCTAACCCGGCCACCAGCGGACCTCCACGATTGGTCAACGGTCACTCTGTGCTGGGCAGCTTTTCTAGCGCTGGACTGGCAGGGGGCGCTGCAGGAGGTGAGCTATTCTTTGTGTTTGGGTTTGATTTGTCCTAATAGTTTTGCAGGCCCATAAAAGTTATGAGGTAAGTGAAAGACAAGCAGTGCTGTTCTTTCCCCTCTTGCCCCTTTTGCTCTGTGTGCCATTGATCCATTAGCTCATTGTGTTGAACGTGACACACCCTCAGAAAACCACAACATCACAGCAGATGTGTTAAACAGAACTGCTTTAAAAAACTACTTTTAAAAAACTCCTTATAAGGAGGTAATTAAAATAATATAATGTTGGTGTAATTAAAAGCTAATCAAGATAAAGAAGCATTGGTTTAAAAATGGTTTGATTTAAAAAAAAAAAAAAAAAAAAAAAAAAAGCGCACAGAAACGCCCTTCTTGTGAGTTCTGTATTTTCAGCTGACCTTGACTTTTCTTGGGGTGTTTGTCATGTCTGCATGGCTTGTTTTGGTTTGAGACATTCCTCTGGCAGCCCAGCTCTCTAATTTATTGCCCTCAAAGGCACCTATTTTGAACCCAGGCCGTTTTGTTAAGTGTCAGAGTTGGGTCAGCAGTGTTATGCCTCATTGCTTTGAGCGTGTTTTTTAACTTGCTTGCTGCTTATGCACAACCTGGCTGATTACCTGTCTCTGACCCCAACCCACTCCCCATCCCATCTTTTTGTCTACCCAAACTCTATCTCTGTCTCTCTCGCGCGCTGTCACTCTCGAGCGCTGTCTCTCTC
>JAQMYI010000007.1:1915251-1929096 GCA_030014275.1 Clariallabes melas | reverse complement strand
GACCCCCACCCCCCCCCCCCCCCCCCCCATCCCCTCTCTCTCTCTCTCTCTCTCTCTCTCTCTCTCTCTCTCTCTCTCTCTCTCGCCCTCTCCCTGCCCCTCTACCTCATCCTCTGCTTCCATCTTTTCTCTCCCTCTATGTCTCCTCTCGACACTCTGCCACAGGGATTTTTCACCACATGACGCCTTCAGTGTCCGCTCAACAGTCCGCGCCCCCCAGTTCGCAGCACAGCCACTCTTCCTCACAGCAGAGGAATCTGGACTCCAAAGCCGGGGCCTTGTTCCTGGCCCAATATGGCCGCACGCAGACTGTCCTGCATACTCCCTCCCCTCCTGCGCTGTCCCTACCTCCCCCTCCTCCCCTTCTCAACACTTCCTCCTCTTCCTCCGCTCCTCTCCAGCCCTCCCCGCCATGCTCAGAAAGGAAGCAACCCGTTTCCCTCCAAACGCTACATGTGCCCGCTGCCTCCTCTTCATCCCCCTCACCTGCTCCTGTCACCTGTATCACGACCACTCCCGCTCTCTCCTCTTTGTCCCGGCCCTTCACACTGCCCTACCTGCCTTCTTCAAGCGGCGGTGGAGGTGGTGGCGGCGGAGGAGGTAGTGGAGGAGGTAGCGGCAGTGGGTTGGTGACCTCCTGGAGGACTCTGGGTATGCAGGTGCCCTACACTGCTCGGCCCAGATAGCGGTGCCGTGAGCACACGGGGAGGGAGGGAGGGAGGGGGTCCGAACTTTGGGGTAACTTATAATTAGGAGCTGCTGTATGGTACCTGCCAAGCTTTTGCCGCAGTCTGAACAAGGTATGTGCTTTGCTTTTGTGTGTCGAAGCTGCTCGTCAGATATTTGCATGTTCCTGTGGGTGTATGTGTTTTTTTTTTGTTTTGTTTTGTTTTTACTGGCGTGTCGATTTATCGTTCACCTTCTCATGTGCCGTTTGTCATTTACAGGTAACTGAAGCTTATCTACCTCAACCCAATGCAAACCTATGCAATGGAGAAGGTGTAGACCAACGGACTCTCCATCACCGGTGCTCCGACGTTAGCTAAAGCCACCCGGAGGTGTCAGAGCATGGCACCAGCGCATCTTACAGAAACACATGCGTGTACACACACACACACACACACACACACACACACACACACACACACACACACACACACACACAGAGACAAATAAACAAACAAACAGGTCAGGACCACTCATAACCTTGTGCTCTTGTCTAGTTCTGAAAGGGAGGCACTGACAAAAGTGAATCATCAGTTTAACAGTGTGTTTAAACAACGCCTTAGCGGATGGGGAGGTTAGATTTTCGTATTGTATTCTTTTTTTTTTTTAGTCCAGAAAAATCAAAGCATCAGCTGAGCGTTTAAACTTATTGGACATTTTGCTCAGTGCTGGAGCTCAGCACTGTGTCTTAGCCTTTAAACGTTGCCTGGATTATTACGACTCACCTTCTTTTTAGAGGTAAATGTGGGAATATAGACTTGAACATGAAAATGTGATTATGAAAAAAGAAAAAATGGAGAACTGTAATAGCATCATGATTTAAACCATTTGAAGCTGCAGTATTTGCTGCATTATGTGCTTATATATTCCTTTACATTTACACTGGGTAGAAGACTGTTCACTACAAACAAGTGAGGAAACTCGTGCGTTGTTTTGGGTTACATAGATTAGATTTTTTTTTTTTTTTTAAATATGAAAACTCATTAACAAAGTGGCAAAAGCACAAATGTATTTAACAAAACCTCAATAAGACTTTTAAAGAGAAGTGTATTGATGTATAATAGAATAGGTTATCATTTAAGAAAACAAAAAAAAACAAATGATAAGATAATTTCATTGGTTTTAATCTGATATTTCTTAACGATGCCTAGACGTGTAAAGTTAGAGCTCAGAGTTGGACATGATTTAATCAAATCAGGTGATTTTTATTTTTCTTTCCTTTTTTTTTTTTTTTTTTTCTGAGACAAATAAAGATCCGTGGTGCTGAAAAACACGTTTGCTCAGAAAGGTGCTAGTATCTGCTTTTGGATGATGCACATCATTAATGTCGTGGTGCTCTCTGCAAGTAGGAAAACCACACATACACGCGCATAATTGAAAAAAAAAATCTTCAAACACTGGTAAAAATGTAACATTGCAAAAACAAAAACAAAACAAAAAAATCTACTGTGCAACTGCCGCATTTTTTAGCGTTTTGTACTGTGAATGGAAGTAACTCTCAATGTTTAATTGTATATAATTTCAAATATTTATCATTTATGTTGTGATTGTTTTTGTTCATTTTGTGTTAACGTACTGCATAATTAGTTTAACTCGTTTGTGTGTGTGTGTGTGTACATGGCAAGAAAGATAAAAAAAAAAAAAAACATGGTGCTACAATCTAACTCTGGACTGTGCCTATTTATATTATCAACATCGAATAAGAGACAGATTCTTGGGTGCTTCTGTTGACAGGGACCTCGCGTTATTGAGCACCAAGTGAAAAGCACTCAGCCGCTGCATTGATCCGAAGCGTTTATTTATAATTTTTTTTTTTTTTTTTTTTTTTAACAACTGAATTCTTACTTGAGCTGTAAAGTGGGGGTTGTGTCTCCACCGGTGCTGGCGTTTGGCCTCCTCACAGCCAAAGCCCGTCTATCCACCCTGCTTCCAGTGTTTAGAGCTTTTTCACAGGGTGAAAGGTCATCTTTCATAGGCACAGTTTACAGCAGGGGTCGGCGATATGACAGAAATGTATCATGATTCTCAATAGCATTTCTTATACACACAGTAGGCGTTACAGGATGTACAGTGAGGGAACAAGCATTCAGACTCTTGTTATTTAATATACCTCAAGTGCACATACACACTGTCTGGTCAACGGAAAAAAAAAGGCTTTTTTTGGGAGGTTTTCAACTTATTGGTCTGCATACGCAAAGAAAGCAACTAAGGAGATATCTGAAATTAAAGTAAAAAATCATGAATGGAGATCATTTAAACTCTTGAAGTTGCATCATAAAATGTCCAGTTACTGTATGTTGAATAGTGAAAGTAAGAGGATTTCCATGCTGATGAGAACTCGGCATTAGGACTAAACAGCTGTGTCCATAAAAATCAAACATGGGAGTCATGGATTTTGTTCTTCACACACTAACAGTACACAGTTAACAAACATTGATATTACAGTAGCTATTACATCTTTCTACAGTAAGAAGTAATTCACTTTTTTGCAGCATGTTTCTTTTTTTCTTTCTCAAATGTGTTTTCAGGTCCTGAAACTTGATGCTCTGATGGACTTCATAATAATAATATTTTCATAATACTCCAACAGTATTCAAAGTCAGTGGCCTGATTAAGCCATGTAGGCCGTTCCTGCGATATTGTATATTGTTTCAGGTCATTGTCTTGTACAAACCTCCATCATCTCCCCAGATTCAGTTTGATATCCGACGAGATTAAATCCTCACTAAGACTAACATCTCAGTACCGCCCTGCTCCCACCACCGTGCTTCACTGTGGTTATGGCGTCCCTGAGATTACACAACATACTTTTATTTTTCCCAACATGATGAGCTGAATAAATGCTGAAGAGTTGTCTATTTCATTCGAAGAGATTTCTGATTAGTTCAAATGCATGTGTGCAAATTTTAGAAGGTGGGAACTTCTAAAGTGGGACTTCTAAGGTGGGAAGAGTCTGCGCTTCAGGAAACATGGGAAACTGTCTGAATGCTTGTTTCCCCCTCACTGTGTACGTCATGGAAAAATATAATTATAAAATACACACGCAGGGAGGCCTGAAGGTCTGGATCTGTTGGCAGAAGTGTAAATTACAGCAAACTCTCAAATTTTTCAAATTCCTCTGACTTCATGGGACTTGTTTATATCCTGAATGCAAGATTGTTTCTTAATGTATCAGGTCTGATGTTCTGTATAGAGAATGTTCTGGGTTCTTTCTGACAATTCATTCAATTCAGTTTCATTTATATAGCGCTTTTAACGATGGTCCTTGTCGCAGAGCAGCTTCACAGACTTAAAACGAAAATTTTGGGAAATGAATTTGAAATATGTAAATATGGAAAATATGTATGAAGCAAAAAAAAAAAAAAACCGATATCTGACTTCCGGTTCTCACAACGTATCTGAAACCCTGAACGGTGCTTGGTCTGTTTCTGTCCCTTCTTCAATCAAAGCCATCCTTTTTATGAGATTAAGAGAAAAAAGTTATTTTATGTAAGGAATCATGCCTATGGATCCAGACGTCTTCGTCTCTCTGTGTAAAAAAAAAAAAAAAAAAAAAAAAGAAGCTTTTTTTTAATGTCCGTCTGTTAAATTTAAATCAGCAGCTTCTTGTTGGTTTGTAAAGAAAAAAAAGAATCAAGTTCTTCTAACAGTTTATTGAGATCAGTGCTATATAATCGTATCGCCCATCCCTGCATGTGTGCAGCGGCTGTAACTGGTGTCGTGGGATCACTCAAATACAACTTTGTTTGTGAATCTTTAATCCATAAGAAAAAAACATAAACACCTAATCCAGGACTCTGTAACCACTCTCCTGACATTCCCGAGTGTGAGCCTGTAATCCGGAGTGAGGAAGATCTCACAAATGAGTGTATATATTTATAGGCTAACGTTTCTAACGAATGAGAGCCGGGTCTTTACTCCTCTCTTTGTGTTATCCTCACAGCGATGTTGAATAGAGTACAGTGTGTTATAAATTACAGATGTTAAGTTCTCTGTGAAGTCAGGACGTCGTGTAGAACAGCCAGAGCTTACGGTTAGGATCTTACCAGCACTGTCTATATATTATGTAGTCATTGTTCAGGTTAGCTGTACCAGTTGTACCAGTTTGTGTTTTTGATTGATATCGTTCTTTTAATTAGAATTTTAAGCTCCTGATAGTTTGAATAGACTTTAGACCAGTGAATAATGGTGCTCTCCTACACTTTAAACAAGGTGAAGTGCAGCTAAACATTTACATACAGACAAGATTTAATCAACTCCCATACAAGGTTTGCTCGTTGTGCTTTGTGTGTTGTTTCTTTCTTATTTACAGCTTTCGAGGGTGAAAACGAAACCGGACTTCTCTAAAGCTTCATGCGTGGAAGTGCTCGTGTAATTCTCCTTAACATGACAGTAGATTAGGGTAGTGTATACGTATTTACTCAGGTACATGCAAGATTAGACTTGTACGTTTCGAGGCAACTTCGGTCTGTAATGTCGGTATAAAAATGTAAAGATGCGTTTAGATCTGTAGTCTCAGGAAGATGCCTTACTGGTTCGACCTCACAGGTTGTCTCTAATATAAAGGGAAAGATTATAAACATCGCGCATGAGTGGGTTTTGAGAAACAATGTTCTTTTCTTGCATTCTTTGTAGATGATAAGGATTTTCTCCCCTTTTCTAATGTCTCCCAGCTTTCTCCAGCCACGTTTGTGTGACCTCTCTACCTGTACTTTCTCTTCACACTAAGTTATAAAAGAATGATCGTAGTTCTATGTCAAAGAAAAGTAACTCTGTTGCATTGCTTTCATGTTGAACGACCAAACTTCCACTCTCCACATAGAACAGAATAGGATGATGGTGCAATAAGTCTTCACCAATGTTCTAATTGCTGTTGTTGGTGCTGGTTCTATTGCTTAATGAAGTGTTTCTAATTAAAATAAAATAAAGTAAGAAATAATACGACGCCTTGATGTGTTTCTGTCTTAATTCATCATACAGTGTTTTATATTCCATGATCTTTATTACACGTGTCCTGTTCTAGCTTAAAGATCACATTCAAATGAACTGCCTCCAAAACACCAATTTGAGGAGGTACATTTTTCCAGAAACGTCGATGTTCAGGATCTTATCAATCATTTCTCAGCTGCATTTATGGCAAACAAAGTACAGGAGAACGTACATGCAAGAATGTTAATTAACTACAACATCCTAAATATATAGCAATATTAAAACATTTAAATACGACTAAGATCTGAAGAAGGCTAGTTTAGCCTTTCTTAAAAGGCTAAAGATGAATCGTGAGATCTATAGGTGGCAGTAATGCAGCATACTGGATGCCAATTGCTGTAAAGCTGGAAAGTCTAATTTGCTTGCTTAAGCCCTGGCCAAAACAAAAATAGAAGGAAATAACAAAAAGGTTAGGTTAGCACTAACATCTGAATGTCTTTAAAATCACTGAAAACTAAGTTTTGTATGATACTGTAGGTCCCCTTTAATATGACGACCCATCTGCACAAAATGCGACCGTGTGAGTACTGACGATATGAAGAGATGCCGCAAGGGATGTCTGAACTGTGTGGAGTTACCAGTGAATATCTTACACCTCAGTCTTGGCCAAAAATGGGCCAAACCCTTAAAACTCGAGCAGCACAGACCCGTGTCGGCAACGCAGCATGGGGCACCGACGATAAAGAAAAAAAAACATTATATGAAAATCACCCCTCACCTTCTTTGATCTGAAATATTGGTAGACAGATTAATATATATTGTTGAATTGTGTGCTTCTCTGTAATTGGCCCACAAGTACCGCACACATAGTAGCCCTTAAAACTCAGAGCATTTAGCCATTATTTGTTTTGCTGATTTATTTATTTATTTTAATAAACATATATAGCGAACATGATTGTGCGTGACATTCTTTTTTTATTTTTTATTTTTTTCCCCGCACAACCCAGGCACTATACTATACCAACTATACAAACATGACTGAACAAAAAACTTGGTACAGATACACACAATCTATGATCTAAATGTTTTTTTGTTTGTTTTTCTGGTTGTTTCTAAGACCAAATAATAATAATATGCTTATTTGGAGAGTTCTACATTTTTGCGATGTTGCCGACACGGGTCTGTGCCGCTTGAATTTTAAGGGTTTTAAGCTATAATAAAGCTATAATTTTAAGCTCACTTTCTTATTTTAGAAATAAATAACGTGTCCTGAGTGTTTTTCCCCCCTTTAGGGTCTTTGTCTCATTATTTTAAGCTTGCCAGAACAAAGACCTTGAACCGTTCCAAAAATATTCGCAGCTGTGTGTGTTCTGCAGTCTGTTGTCTGGTCGTACAGACGCATACCTAGTCTCGAAGTCGTCCTGTTGACAACTGGGGCAAAGTGTTTCAAAACTGGACTAAATCTGATTTACATGCAATTAGTCTATTGTTATGAAGTCATCATTATTGTTGTTAACTGGCTGAGCCATTTCATTTTATTTATGGTGCAGGTTTAACTTCAAGCAAATACCGAAAAACTGACAAAATTTCATTAAATTCTGTCCAGACAGTTTCGCGTGATTCTGTGACAGAGTCTAGCTGGACAGACAGATTTTTTTTTCTGAGTCTGGTTTCTGGTTCTCCAGTGTATGAAACATTAAGATATCATTGAAAGAGTGAGTTATATAATATTTATAGGATTTTCCTATTTTTATTACTTTTTAATGGCAGTTTTGTCAAAACATCAGAAAAATTTAATCTCAGCATTTTGCCACCTGCTTAAACTTTCTTTTTTGGGTGTTTGTGCTCAACATCTAAACTAATTTGTCCCGAAAAGATGACAACCAGGACGTGAGGATAAATGTCAGAAATCATGTGATGCATTCAGACCAAACTTGTGAACTTCGGAGCGGATTTTAATTCTTAAATAAACATAAACATATATGTGATTTTTCTTATGAGAGGTCAGGCAAAAGTAAAAAAAAAAAAAAAAAAAAATTATAAGAATTTCATTTCTTCTCTTCAAAATAAAAGACACTTCATCAATAACACAAGTAGCCCCATGACCTGGTGGTAACCAGCAAGCTTTGCGGGTTTTTGGGAAGGAAACTAAAAACGAGAAGTGAGAAACTGACTATCTCAGCACCAGCTTAATGCATTGCCATCAAATTTAGGAAGGAGTGACCGGCCCCACCCACAATTGTTGATGCTCTTATTTTTTTATATTATTTTTATATTATTATTATTTATTACCTTCTATATCTGTACAGGGCCACGGGTTGCCTGGGTCTCCTATGCCAGGAGACTTTGGGCATGATTCGGGTATACACACACACACACACACACACTACGGGCAATTTGGGAATGCCCAATCTGCATGTCTTTGATCTGTGGGAGGAAACTGTACCCAGAGGAAACCCACCAAGCAGAGGAGAACATGCAAACTCCATGAACACAGACCCGGGGTGGGAAATAAGCCCGGACCCTGGAGGTGCAAGATGACGGTGCAAACACTGAGCCACTGTGCCACCTTATTGTTATTTTATTATTATTATTATTATTAATGACTTGCTCGTGCATTTATTTTCTAAAAGTATGAGACAGTGAACGAACAATGGAATCAAGTTTGTTTTCTGTTATGTGAGAAATGATATGAACGGATGGATCTAATGCATCTGTAGAGAAAAAAGGCCTGTTGTTTTTACTTGATTGTTTTTTGGAATGTCTACTCCGTGTTGTCAACTCCTGCTATCAACTTCTGATTTAACACACCCGGTGTCGGCACAGTAAATCTTTGTCTGTCTGACTTGTTTTATCGGAGGCCTCTATAGTGTCTCTCAACATTCACACGCCTGCTTCAACCCCCTTAATAAAACAAAAGGCACACATTAAAATCCCTCCATTCAAGGACACGGTACTGAAGCTATTTTGGCAGCCGTGTTTCCTTCAGGAATGCAGAAGTTGTGTATAAAACTCGTTTCCATTGTCGTACCTTTCCCAAACACGGACTTGACACGGTTGTGACTACGAGGAAATGGGTGTGATGATGTGCTTTTGGCTGGTGCTGCTTCTGCCTGTAACGGTGTTCACGGGGCCTCTGGGAAATGCAGAGATGGAGCTTAACACCAGCGAGGACTTTGTACCGGTCCAGTCAGAGTCAGGTCAGTCACATGCACAATTCTCATGCCTTCTGCTTTTATTTAGATTACTACAGATGAAGTCTAACATTTAGGCTGAACTGCTGTGGGACAATTTTTAATGAATGATCTGTTCAGTATCTCCTGCAGTCTCACTATTACATTGTGCACCTCTTTACAGCACAAAGCAGAGATGAAACGGAAAAGCGTGTGTCCTCTGGAGGACCTGCCAGCCTTACACCTTCCCCATTGCACCATCTTTTGCAGGGCGTGCCACGCGTTGAGGAGAAGCAGCGTCACCCTGATGCACCGTGTGAGGACTTCCTCACTTTGCAAAATGTCTGGAGAAAGGACGGAGATCTGGTGAAGCAGGAATTAGCACAGTTTGGATTTTGTACACACGATGATGAACAGGTTTCAATACTAACAATGCAGATGGAGCAGAAAGAGAATGGCCCAGAATGTTTGCACAGCAAATCAGGTAACAGTGCTCTAATTTAATCCTACTGTATTGAATATATTAGTAAAACATCAAGGACATTGGTATGGGATTGTCTTTTTATTCTTTATATTATTATTATTATTATTATTATTATTAAAGAACATTGGGGTGTTGACGAGGATGGGACTTTTACACTGACCCTACATTTTGCAAAGCCTGGGACGTACGAACAAACCACACTGGCTTCCATGATGCTCCTGTTTTTCATTGAATCCTACAACACTGATGAGTTGAAGATCACATTCAGCAGTCATGTCCTTCAGCCAAACAACCAGGTATTTATCATCATCATCGTCATAACAATATGGTCATGATGTTCTGTTTTGACACTTGCTTCTCCGTTTTTTTCCATTTACTACCAGATGGCGTGTATTTCTCAGGCAACACGCTTCCTGGTTCTTAGAGGAGTTCAGCCCGAGAGCTCCAGTCATGAGAATATTCAACTGAGGATGGAAGTTCAGCATGACAGTGGTGATGATATTTTTTTATGTGCATAATTATTGTAATTCGTTCTACTCATTCAGGGCTACTGCAGTCAATGTAAGTAAATGTGTGCCCTGTTTTTAGGGAAGAAAATAGGTTTGTCTGAATTTCAGACCATTATGAATAAGAGGAACAGCAGATCCAAGAGTCCAGTAATTCTTTTGTTTCCCAAGAAATCTGACAACCATTCAAATGGGTATGTTCAAGAGAAATATCTCATAACATGTCGCAGCTATAAATTGTTCTTATATGCATCTCTTTGGTTCAAGCGTTTCATCACCAGATGTTGTCCTGTGCCCTTTTCCAGAACGTTCCTCTTTTTGTGTGAACTACAGAAGTTCTTAAATGAAGTATCACCTCAAGGAAATCCATTACTTGCACAAGATGAAGTCAGGGTGATCAGCCCCAGTGTTCTTCACTCTCTTCCTCCTTTATCTCTTGGAGGGTCTTCAAGCGAGTCTCTTCTTCATGAGCTGGTCAATTCGTCAAGCACAGTTCTGTTCCACTTTCCTGACCAAAGCTTGGAACTGAGGAGCCACCGAGTGGAGCTGGATCTAAAGCCATCATTGCTGTCTGTGCTGAAATTAAAGCTTGATGAGGCTTTAGCAAAAGTGCAGATGGAGGACGTTGGACGTGGTGCGATGGATATACTGCAGACTCTTAGTGTTCTCAGTGCACTTCCTGATGATGGAGCAGAGCCGGGTACAGGTGCTTGGTTTACTCTTATTCTTGTTTTTTAAGAGTTATAAACTGAGAAGTTACCTTTGTGGCTAGATAGACAGAACTTTCTTATTTCTTTTCTGTTAAGGTTTGGAGAACCAACGTGAGGTCCAGTACAGAGCCCTGTTACTTCTGAAGGGTTTACAGGCTGTGCTTAATGCTTGGGCTGTAGAAAGAGCTCAGAGGGCGGCCCGAGCCGGGCAGCAGGGACCAGCAAGGATTAATCATTGTCACCTGGAGAGTTTCACTGTGTCTCTGGAGAAGTACCTGTTGGAACCTGCCACAGCCAATATCAACAACTGTGAAGGTGCATGTGGTTTCCCTCTGTTCAGCGGTAACAACCATGCCATCCTGCTGAACAGCCACTTGCAGAGCGGACAGCCTCTGAATCGCCCCCTCTGCTGTGTGCCCGTGGCGTACGAGGACCTGTGCGTGATCGAGGTCCACCAAGACTCCACCCTGATCTCTTACAAGACCAACATGGTAGCCAAGGAGTGTGGATGTCGCTAATGATAATATTAACACTGACATACACACATGCTACAGTAGACAGTAGATAATAAACAAGTCTCACAGTCTTACCTTATATTTCATTTATTTTTGCAAGTGCACAGATTTTTTTCAAAAATACAAAAATGCAGAAACTACTGCTACAGTGTTTGACATGCAGATCAGATGTTTAATCTGTCAATCGGGACAACATGTCAGCTGTGCCAAACAAAGAGTGCTGACATATACCTCTTTCTGAATGTAAAATATCATGTGTGTATGGATTTGTAATGCAAAGACTTTCCGCTTTCTGAGGTGTACAATAATATAAAGAATCTTACAAGAGCTATATCGTTGTGTAATTTTTCCAATGCAGTAACTCAATGTATTCATTAGACTTTAAGTTAAGCCATTTAAGCATGTACAACAAGTCAACAAACCATAATAGCGCAACAACTATCCAAAGCTAGCCCTTAATAAATATGTTGACACTTTTTTTTCCAAATAATGAATGTTTGATTTAGTCATGAGTGCTTGTGCGTTCTACTTTTGAGCATATATAATAAACTGTACCAAGATAACATGTATCTAAATGTCTCATTTGTTATTTATTGGTTTTGTATATTTGAAGAAATCAGCAATTAACAAAAATATTATTATTCAAGTCATGATGATTACTTATTTATCTTTCCTGTTCCCTTCCAGTTCACTCTGATGTTTTATCACTATTAAGACATTTAATTCCTTTCTTTTAGGAGTTTCCCAGGTATTTCTTTCTTTCGGACTCCTTTGGGCGCAGGCCTTTCTCCAGGTTTATAAAGCTGATCATTTTCATTGTCTTCTTCTCCTCCCCAGTTCCAAAATGCAAGACTATCCCACCAAGATTCTTCTAACTAAAAATTAAAAGAACACAAAAAAGAGAGAATTTATTCCAGTGAACATTTAAATTTAGTTGATTTTAAAGTTAGGAGAGTTTTGTATTACCTCATCCTGGACATCTGACTCTTCTGACACTTCAAACAAAGGCTCCAGTGTCTCTAAAAACATGGAAAGAAAAAGAACGGAAATAATTAAATCATTCACTCTTATAGCCTGGCAGACCTGAAGAAAATGTCTTGAACAGCACATTTAATAATTACTCACCTTGAACTAGTTCAGCTGCAGAGCTGAGCACCAAAACGGCCACGGCCACCAGTATGCAGCGGTTCAGACTGATTCCTTTCCATGGGTTTTCCACCTCACTCAAAGACTTAACAGGTAGAATCCGGCGATATTTCTCTATAAGGAAAACTTATTTTCCATTTCATTGGAAAACAATGAACCACAGTTCTTAGTCAATCAGTCGACATCAAATTTCAGAATGGGGAAAACTTGACATCAGTCATTTTGAATATAGCATGGCTGTTGTCTATTTTATTACTTGCTGATCATCCACACAGGAGAGTCAAAGATTTTGGGGGGGGAAGGGCAACAAATGTTTACCTACGTAAACTATCCAATTTAAGTGAGCATTTGCAAACTGTAAGCCTCAGGGTTTCAGTTCTTGACTGACAAGAGAGGAACCCGGTGTCACACAAATGACTTTTTCCCCAATTCCAATGTTGAAGATTAATCAAAGCTCTTGCCCTGAACCTGCATGGTACTATACACTGAGCTGCTGCTGCCACCTGATTGGCAGAATGGATAACTGCATTAATACACAACAGTACAGGTGTTCCTCTTGAAGTGGCCAGTATGTGTAGAAGCAGGAAAAAACACCACTTTTACCCATAACGCTTATGTTCTTAAATAGCTATATAATCCTCAGAATAATTGTTTTGTTTTAGTTCAGTTAATTAACTGTTCAACTAAGTTGGAGAAGTCTGCTTAGTGAAGTCTGCTCTGTAGTGTTAATTTTACAATATTGCAACTTTTACTGCTCATATTCAGTATTATGTGCAATATAGTAAAATCACAAGTAAGTAAAAATTAACATCAGGACAGCATATTAATAAATAATTTCAATGCTAAGATTTTGAAGCTAATCCTGGAAGATCACAGTAAATGTTAGCATAACACACCAGATTGAGCTCATCTTAACTAATTTCCATAATCAATTGATTTATGTACATTAAAAGAATGAATATTCAACGGTACGTCTGGATATCGTAACCTTTCAGCAGTTAAAACCAGTGATATAGGACCTATAATACTTTCAACATGGCTTAAAATAGACTTTAGGCTGAACCGCAGAGAGCTAAAAGAACTTCCAAATACACGCATGCAGAAATCTGCATCTGTATAGTTACAAATCATCTGAAGTACTAATCACTGTGAGATAGAATGAGTCATTACTAACCTGCCATGGTCCTGAAAAGGGTGGATATTGCAAACTTGGACTGTCAGTGGCTCATGTTATGCATCAGAAATGGGTCCTTTGATTGACAGGAGCAGCTGAGAGTAGATTATAAAAACAATCAAAGGCGGCAGGTCACAGTAATGTGTGGCTTGGCTGGGCAGAAATGGTTTCACGTTATTAATGAGATTTAGGTTTGTCCCATGTGATCTTTTCCTCTCTATATAAATATTGGATGTAGTAATTCTAAATTCTATTTCCAGTATGTGCTTTCTACAAATCCTTATCTTCTTATATAAAATAAAATCTATAAACAAAACATATTATCTGGCAGATATTAGAATTGAAAATTGTCCCACGAACACATTTTGAGCTACACTATTAATCTATGTGTGTGTTATAATTTATTTACAGTTTTTCTCAGTTGCTTTGGTGCTTTTCTCAGATCAGAATGAAAATTCTCAAAACTATTAGTGCAACCTCCA
>JAQMYI010000007.1:1798701-1811037 GCA_030014275.1 Clariallabes melas | reverse complement strand
TCCTTAGTTACATTGTAATATTTTCATAACTGGAACTATAGCCAAAATTTGTGTATGTAGACGTATTGGGGGTATTTCTATTGAAAACGCAACATTTTAATTTATTTCTGATCAAAAGAACGAAATGAACGAAAAAAAAGATTCGTTCATTTTGATGAACGAGATTCAAAGAACCGAATCACTAAAATGATTTGAACGTCACTACAGACGGAGAACCATTCTACCAGTAACCACTCTGTCACATGGAAAAGTTTTGTTTTAGTTTGAGTATTTCATAAACGTCTGATCTGCTGGGATTTTCACACACATTTTTATTTTTTTGTAGTTTCCACAGAATGATGTGGGGGGAAAAGCCTTTGGCTCTGTTGGTGGAAATGCCTTGTTTATAAGAGATGTCAGAGCAAAATTGGTTCATACTGCCAGGAAGGATGTAGAAACTCAGTGTGTTCAGCAGAAAAGCATCTCAGCGTGCACAAACCATCAGCTGTTGAGGTGACGGGATGCAACAGCAGAAGACCACGTTAGGGTTTACTGTTGTCAGTCAAGAATCTTAGACTATCATGAGCACAGACGCACCTGAACTGGACAGAAACAAAACGTACTTTTTCTATTTTTCAGCGATCCAGTTCTGTGTCTCATATTCTTCAAAAAAACGACTCTTAAATTGGTCTTTAATGTTTGTTCCTTGTTTCAGAGTGAGCCAGAGATTGAGTACTACGTCCCTGAGTTGCAAGCTGCACACTCCACTGTCGCAAACAAACCCTGGCCTGAAGGAAATCCTCAGACACAGAAGCTCCAACCTGGTGAGATACGGCACCATTAGTTCAAACGACTGTTAAAATGGGCTTTTCCATTATAAAAATCAATGCTGGTACAAACACATATCTTCTGGCTTGACCGTAATTTGAAAGACACCATAAATTCTGTTGTTTCTTGGCGGCCTTCCGCCATCTAGGAGAACGAGTGCACGGAGAGAAAAATGCACCTAAAGCTGTGAGTAAGGGAAAGCACAGCTCTCAGCATGTTGAGGACACAGTTGGCGAGCACGACTTCCTGGGCTGCATGTCACGGTTAGAGGAGCCTGATTCACTCACATTCAGATATTTTAAACAGATCGAATTTACATACAAGAGTGATTTTGTTCTTTCTCTCTTGCAGGCGTTCAGGGCTGCCACGCTGGATCTTAGCCACATGTCTCATGTTATCTATCATGGTGATGCTGTGGCTGAGCTGCGCCAGTCTGGTGACGGCACCTGAGCAACATGTGAAGACCCAGGTGTCTGTTCCTACAAACAAATCTGATATTCTCACAAGAGTCTTATCTTAAGTTCAACGCTTATAAATGCTGCCTGGTCAAAAAAAAAAAAAAATCAGTAATTAATGCTAAATATTGTAATTAATATGTTTCAGCTACCCATAATACTTTAACCCTAACTGATGCAGTGAGTAGCTTCTCAGTGAGACAGTTCTTACACAGTAGTGTCGGATGGTGTAAACTATAGGTGTAGAAAAGTTACTGCGTTTCAGACGAGTCAAATTATTGGACACCAAAGAGAACAAACAACTAGTGAGAGTGGAATTGGGTTAAGAACTGTCCACCACATTATTAAAACCTGGGCTTGAGGCTCACCAAGACCAGCAAAGAAGCCACGTCTCTCCAGGAAAAACATCCTGAGACCATTCATGTGTGGGGTCGCAACCCAGCCATGGGAGTGGTATCACCCACAGTTTTGCCTAAGAAAACAGCCATGAATAAAGAACAGTACAAAAACATCCTCAGAGCGGTTTGGTGACTAACGATGCCTTTTCCAGCATGATGAAGCTCCTCACCATAAGGCAAAAGTGATGGCTAAGTGGCTCAGGGAACTAAACATCAAATTTTTATGGGTCCATGGCCGGGAACCAGAAACATATATCTTAGAATGTTGCTTGAACCTGTTGAAAGAATTCCATGGTGAATGCACATCCTAATGAAAGCTAAATTTGGTCCAACAAAATATCAGAGATGCTGTTAGTCATCTGGCTGCTCCTGTCGAGGGGTCGCCACAGCGGACCATCTGATCCGCACAACAACTTGGCACAGGTTTTACACTGGATGCCCTTCCTGAAGCACCTCTCCCATTTTATCTGGGGTTTGGGATCGGTACGGCAACCAGTGGCTGGAACATTGGGAGGGAATTGAACCCGGGGCTTCCACATGTCAGGTGAGAAACCTACCACTGAGCCACCAACGCCCCAACCAAATGTTAGTGTGTGGGACTTTTTTTGGCCAGGTAGTGAATAAAACACTGTTATTTGGACATTTTATTCTCGTGGTTCTGACTGTTGATTTGTTTTGTAGTGAAATACTTTTAATTTCTTTGTGTAGTGTACTCTTTAGATAAATCCAGACCAGAGAAAACATTTTAGACAAGGTGTTGGTGTGTTACGGCCACATAACTGATTTTTTTTTAGCGCAGCAAACTTGACATTAGTGTGTGTTTAATGTGGTCTAGAACAAATCATCTGGAGAGCACGTATCTGAGATGTACATCTGTCTGAGTGTGTACTTTTCCTGGCTTGGAAATTCGCTAAGTCTTTTTTCATTGGTCTATTTTCTCCCGCAGTTGAGCATTAATGGAGACAAGGAGTTCCTGGACTACATGCCAAAAGTTAACCCGTACCATCTGACTTCCGTGATCGCCGTAGCAGTCGGTCATCAGGATGAAGGGAAAGAGGCAGCACCTCTGCCGGTCAAAGTCGACCTGACCAAAACCTCACTTTAAAATCATTATAGCGTGTGTAATCTGTTCGTGTTTCTGTCCCTCGATTAGAGGAAGGAATCATAACATTGCATTTTATAAATAAAGGTGCATGGTGTATATACAGTATATATATAAGGAACAGGTCACACACACAACAAAGCCATTCAGTAATACTGATTTATATGTTTATTGTTCACCGCTGCTTTCAAAAACCCGTGTTACACCCGGGTACTCCCAGGTAAACTCCACTGAGCGAAAGATAAACACCGAACATCATTAATTGTATTAGTTACCCCTGAATAGGAGGAGATTTTCACCCTTGATTTATCCAGTTTGTACCCAACATGAACCAAACCCTGCTTATGGAATAATGGGAGCGTAATCACGTGTACATACATGTAGTTATTTATTTATCTCTATCACTAATGTATATCACTTACTGTATACAGTCTTATTGTATTTTATCTCTCATTTTAATGCTAATAGATAAGACTCTGTGATTAAGTAGTACAGTATATACAGTGAGCTTCTATAAGGATTACGAGTGATGCCTGGGTAAAGTAAGACTAGAAACTTCTCTTTTATTTGTGAGATGATTCTCTTTCTTCTGTTCAGTGCTGAGTTCAAGACAAATCGCTCATTTTAACCCATAACGCTCTAATCACAGTGCATGCTAGTATGTTTTAAGACTCACTTATGGCAATAGACTATTATACGCTAATAATATTTGTGTTTATCGCTTAATGTTGATCGCCAATGCAATTATACAATACAGATGGGTTAAGAAGAACAAATAATAATAAATATTTTAAAAAATGGATTGTTTTTTTATAGTTACATGATTGTTGCATGACCTTTTTCATAATACAGAATATATTATTTTTATCCACATAATTAATTAGCTGTTAGATTTTATTTACTTTTTGCTCTACACGATTTAGTTCAGAACTCATTAGTAATTTATTATTAATACTGATTTTCTCCTTGTCTGGATGCCATGCAGTAAAGAACATAACGAGAGAGACTATAGTCTGCTGGTTTCCATGGCGTCCGTATAGAGAGAGATAACTCTTACAATGAAATTACAGCATTTATGCTTTTGTACTCTGAGGAGAAAAAGGAAAACTGTGCTTTTTCTGGTTTCGCAGCCAGACTGAATAACATGAATGACATTTGTGACCTGTAGTGTGTGAATGAGTGTGTGAGCCCTGTGATGGATTGGCACCCTGCCCAGTGTGTACCCTGCCCCGTGCCCTAGGGCTCCTGGGATAGGCTCCAGCACCCTGTATACAGGATCACGCGCTATAGATGTGTAAAAACCCAGTTTATACATCGATTGGCTGTTAATAAATCCAAACTTTTTTGCAAGTTTCTGTTTAATATCAGTACAAGAAATTGTTTTAAGTGTAATTTTAGCCTGTGTGGATTTTTTATTATCGATGTTGAAGCCTTTGCAGTAAAACCAAATCCACTGAGACGAGGACGAGGACATTGAATATTTCATAGTTGTTTATAAATGTAATAAACCGTAGGTTTGGCAATAATCTGTGACTTAACATCCATGCCAGTGTGGAGATGAGGAGTCTGTAGCCCTTCACCAACTCAGCACTGCTGCTAACCTGAGCATCATGTAATCACAGCATATAACCTGTTCTGTGTCCGTATTAAACCTTCCCTTTCCCCAATAACATCCCCTCGATGTAAATGTTAGTACCAAAGTCCACATGTTAGTACATTAGTTGACATGTTTTAACACTATAAATTAATAACCAGTAATGAAGATTAATGTAAAAGCTTTAAAAGTGCAATTTACAAACCCATAACCACATGGTGGAGTTGGACTTTATAGCGCAGGACACATTCATGAGGAAGTTATAATCATGTGGTTGTGGCAAATCCTGCAGCAGTGCTAAAAATATAATGTGTGTGTGTGTGTGTGTTTATAAAGGTTAGCACTCTTGTCTCACACCTCCATTGTTGGAGGTCTGAATGTTCTCCTCATATTTTTTGGGTTTCCTACTACAGTCCAAAGACATGCGGTGCAGGCTGATTGACTGATTGACTGATTGGCATGTGTGATTAGGTGTGTGTGATTAGGTGTGTGTGTGTGTGTGCTTGTGCCCTGGAAGTGTTGGTCACCTTATTCCCTGAGACGTGCTCCAGGCGACCTGCTACGCTGCACAGGATTATGAACTAATATGGAAAATTAATCAATGTGTAGTGTGTGTGTGTGTGTGTGTGTGTGTGTGCAGTTTGAGGTTCCCCAGGTGATCCGGTCCACCATTTCCAGTAACTTCTGCATCTTGTTATTCTCCACAATCACACAGCTACATTAAACTCTGACAGATGAAACTTTGTTTTGCTTCATTGTTCGGGTTGTTTGTGAACTGTGTGATCATTTCTAGACTTTAGTTTGTGTTCTTTCGCTTTGGTTTTAGTTTATTAGGAGTTCTAGTTATTAGTTTGTGGTTGTTATTTGTATATATGTTTTTTGTATACAGTATGATAAACTAGCTCCAGGGTTCGATCCTGAGCTCAGGCTACTTCTCTGTGCTGTTTTACACGTTCTCTAGTTGTTTCCATTGACTTCCACTGTTACTATTTAAAAGGAATAAAGTAATCTATAAATACAACAATAAAGCACACAGTAACGTATCCATGTTTTGCTGGATGATCTTTTTCCCACACCTTCAGGGTCCTGGAGTCACACTTTGCTCCAAAGTCCACCAGGTGGTGATGGGAGCGGATGTTCCGGTGCTGATGAAGCAGAAAGACGCCACAATCCGCCCCGTCTCATACAGCACTCCCACAATGGGAACAGCTCCCCCTAGGAGGCTAAACACAGCACAGAACCCATAAAAACATACTACACCTCTGAATTCGAGCCATTTACTTTCTCACCAGCTTAAGCAATGTCCAGATATCTCCCCAGAGGAGGTTGAACAAGTGAAGTCCTTCAGAAGGACATCCAGCCCAATAAGGCGATATGTGAAGGACTGAAAATGTGGGGCTGCTGCTCTTCCTCAGGAATCCTCTGTGGTTGTTGATATTTGGATTTGGTTATGAAGGTGGTACTGTATTATATTATTACTATATTTCTGCTTTGTCATTAGACTCAGCTGGAGAGAACACACACTGGTGTGCATAAAATGAGTCAGGACCAAGTGCTGTCCTGTAGATCTACTCCTCTACTCCACACCAAGGACCTGGACTGAGATCAGTCAAATGCTGCATTAAATCCCTCTATACTCTGTAATAAATTTGCATATCTGGTGACCTGAAGAGGAGTCGGCAGTATGCAGGTACAGTGAGCTTTCACATCTCCTCTTGTACCTCTGATGATTAGACGCTGGATCTCCCATGTACTGTTTCCTAGCTTATGCTAATGCTTTTTGCTGCAGTTCCTAGCCACTGTTTCTGTGTTTTGTTTTGGGTCTGTACATACGGATCAGAATATACTGTAGCTTCAGCTGCAGTTACGCCAGATCGCAAGCCTGTCGTAGGGATGTAGCGGGCAACCGCAGGAAAGGCTGCCATTCTTCTCCACTGGCTCCAGTATGCTAGTATTTATATCTCCAGTACTCTGGATGGCATGACGTTACACTCCAGTGTAGTAGGTGGCAGCACATTTTACATAACGTTAGAAATCTGCATGTCGTTGAGAAGAAATGGAGAAGAAGTAGCAGCCTAGTTAAATTCAGATTAAAAGCACAGATAAATTAAAATGTCAGCAACATAGGTGTAGATCTGATTTAATGATAATCTGCTTTCACAGTGCCGGTGAACTTTAATATTAAGTTTTTCCTTAATAGTGCTCTATGATATCGAAATCTGTGATTCTGAACCATTATTATTATTATTATACACAACAACACTCACTCACTCATTGTCTGGAGCCTGTCCCAGGACAGGGTGCAAATCCACCATAAAACACACACTCACACACTACGGACAATTTGGTTATCCTAATTTGCTTGTCTTTGGATTGTGGGAGGAAACCAGAGTACCCGGAGGAAACCCACCAAGCACTGGGAGAACATGGTGGAAATCGGTGGGAATCGAACCCGGACCCTGGACATGCAAGGCGGCAGTGCTAACCACTCACTCACTCATCATCTATACCGTTTCACCTTGTATTCAGGGTTGTGGGGGCCTGGAGCCTACCCCAGGAGACTCGGCATGAGGCGGGGTACACCCCGGACAGGGTCCCACTCCATTACAGGGCATTCACACACACTCACACACTCATTCACACACTGCGGGCAATTTGGGAATGGCAGTTAGCCTAATCTGCGTGTCTTTGGACTGTGGGAGGAAACCGGAAGTACCTGGAGAAAAGCACGGGGAGAACATGCAAACTCCATGCAGACAGAGACAGAGGAATTGAGCCTGGCCGGGAATTGAACCCAGAATCTGGAGGTGCAAGGCGACAGTGCGAACCACTAAGCCTACACAACAGATAACATTAAATTGGTAATTAATACTTTTACTGGCCGCATATTCTATTTTTTGTTTTCTTTTTTTTTTTTTTTTTATGGTGAGAAATTCAGAGTACTTACTAGTAATACTATTCAATTCAATTCAATTCAATTTGAATAGTCATTGACATTGACATTGAGCAGCTCTACACAATCGAAAGAATTATTTTAGTTTGTATGAATTGTGAATGTGTATGAGTTAAAATGATAAGACTGTCCCTGATGAGAAAGCCGAGGACGACAGAGACAGTGGCAATGAAAAGCTCCCTGAGATAGGAAGAATAGAAGAAACCTTGAGAGGAACCAGACTCAACAGGGAACCCATCCTCATCTGGGTGATAACGGAGAGCAGGGATTGATCTGCACTCATACTGTGTTAGAGCAGAGCGTCTGAATCCAAACCTGCAGAAACCTCTTTATTTTACTTCACTATAAACCAGACTTAAACTCGGCACGCTGCAGGATTTTATCTCTTTTTTTTGTCTTTAACTTTATGAAGTGAATTGAATTGTTAGCTCTGTTGCCAGGCAACAAATTAACTCCACCTCCAGACCACACCTCGGCTCCACAGCAAGAGGATGTTGATTGTATTTGATGAATTAAGTTAATCTAATTAATTCATTCATATAAATCATTCTTGCGTGAAATAAACATATAAAAGGGAGAAGAATTTAGGATATCAGGAACAGATTTCAGGACTTTCACACCTTCCCAGTGTAGATGGTTCAGAAAACCAGTACAGGAGACTTTTAATGTGTGTGTGTGTGTGTGTGTGTGTATACAGGACGTGCCCGGTGCCGTGTCAGTGGAGGAGATGACGGAGCTCCTGAGCCTCCATAAGTTGTGCTGTGGGCGGAGCTGGCACATTCAGGGCTGCGACGCTCGCAGTGGTACGGGTCTGCACGAGGGTCTGGACTGGCTCTCGCGCCAGCTGGTGGCTGCAGGGGTTCTGGACGTGGCCTAACGGACTCGAGTACGATACCGCAACCTGCATCAGGCGTCATCGAGGCGCAATAAGCATGCAAGGAAGCTCTTGGTGTCACGCTAACTCACATTTAACCATCAGTTCCCGTCATTAACTAGTCTCACAACAACTAACTAACCCAACTCCAACGCTACAGCAACGTTACACCGGTTTTTAGCATTTTAGCTTCAGAGTGATCGTCCTGTGCGTTTACTCCCGAACGACTTTATAATAAAAGTCATAAAGTTGCATCATTGCTTCAGAGCGTTTGAAGGAGTTGAAAGTGTTGTGTGATGCCCGGGCTTCTCTTTTTGTTTTTTAATAATTAAGTAAACTAACGAGCTGCCGCTAGCTGTAGGCTGTAAAACTGCCCGGCGTTTTGGTTTACAGAAGCGTCATGTGATGAGGTTACAGCGCTGACGCGCTTCTCCTGGTCAGAACTGCTTTCTGAAGAAGCTGTGAGTTTATTTCTGTTATTTATTCATTTCTATGCGTGTGAATGCAGGAGGAGAAAACCATGTTACAGTAAACATGTTACGGTGTATTTATGTTCTGAAAGACAAACACAGAGGCGCTTCTGAGTCTCTGAGGCGTTTTACTGATGAAGATGATGCGGCTCTGCGGTGTGTGTTAAAGAGTGCATGCGCTTTATACAAGACGGAGCCGCATCACCGACTGACCCGCACACAGAGCGCTACAGCTCGCTTCCTGCTGCTTCACCCTGCTACAGCATGTTCACACACACACTTTGCTCTCGCACACATGGCTCTGGCTGCTTGACTTCCATGCAGTTTAAGCCCCGCCCTGTTACATATACAGAGTTGATGTTCTGGATACTCCAACCCGGTTCTGTTTCGGTTCTTGTTTGACCCACATGTGTTTATTTCTCTCTTGCTGTGTAATGTGTGTAGATTAAAGTGCATGTGTAGATCTTACTTCACTCTCAGAACACTCGAGTTTCTAAATGATTTTCTTCCTCACAGGAGTTTAACAAGCACAGAGCATCGAACACGCGTTTGTGAACTTGACTGGATTTTTTTTTAATATCTGTAATGTTATCTAATTAAACAGACCAGAGGAAATGTCTCGAGTCGAGTGTCTCAATTACACACCTTTATACATCCAGGTAAAAAAAAAAAGGCCTTTATTAATAATATAATACAAAATCAGGAGCAGGACAGTCAGTGTATGTGTGCGCATGTTCTACTTGATGGTGATGTTGATAATGCTGATGTCCTCGTATGGTTTGTCTGTCTTTGGGTTGACCTTGACGTTGGAGATCCTCTGCACCACCTCCATGCCTTTGGTGGTTCGCCCGAACACCGTGTGCTTGTTGTCGAGCCATGGCTGCGGAAAAAAAACAAAAAAAAAACAGCAAATCAAATACTTACAGCACCATTGGTTCTGGGCAAAGTGGAACAAACACTCTGTTACTGTTACTTCAGTGACCCGCTCAGGTTTGAGCTCCACCACTGGTGTCGCCATTTCTGAAACTGTTAAATAGTGCTCATGTGTAGACCACAGTAATGTGTTGATAGGGGGTGAAAACAAATTAATGCAGTGATGTATCGCGATTTGTGTGACGATTCATCGCCACACTTACTCAAATTAATTTTTCCAAATATATTTTTTTTATTTATATACAGTACCTTTTGAGGTGGGTGCTGTTTCTCTATAATCCTGCGAGTGGTGCATACACAGCGCCCCGTGTGGTAGGAGTGAATTATTTGACAAGAATCGTTGACTTGACTAAATCTCTGTCCCCTTTCCCAACACTGCCATCATGAAACCGTAACCGCCGAAACCTGTAACCGCACCTAAGGAAATTACTCTTACAGTGAAATCTAACAGAGAAGAATTTTGTCTCACAGCTGTTTTCCACTGTATTGGACTGTGAACTCAGGACAGCTTTACAGGACAGCCATTTTTTTTTTTTAAATCATCGTGCTCCTGGACTGAGTCACTGAAACCCGGGGAGGTCGACTCATTTCTTCCGTGCACACACACAGAATATACCGGACTTTAGAGATTTTATATATTTACTTAAACACTGAAAACATTATATACAATTCTAAATATTGGTATCTGGTGCGCTGCAGTGTATATTTTTTATACAATACACGTGAGCTACTTTGTGATTTGTTTGTTTGTGGAACCGCGGTCCATTCGTATCTGCATCCGTCCATATAACTTCACGCGTCTGGGACTTACTGTATAGAAAATGTAATACTGAATCAGACATTTGTAAAATGGCGATACCTGGGTATTGTGATGATATCGTATCGCGAGACCCCTGGTGATTCCCATCCCTACTAATGAGCGTGAAATTTCAACCAGGTGTGTGTTTACCTGTTAAGCACTTATCTTTATTCATAAATTAGATTAGTGAAGTGAGCTAACAGTACTAGCTACATACACTCACCAGACACACCAGTGAGCTACGCATTTATTTTTCTCCTTCACCTTTCTGTGTACTGAGAGCTCGTAAACAGCAGGAGGACACTGTAGGATCTACCCCAGGATTCAGACCCTTACCGTGGGCACCACTGTGATGAAAAACTGAGAGCCGTTGGTTCCTGGTCCAGCGTTGGCCATGCTAAGTGTGTACGGCCGGTCGTGTCTCAGACTGAAGTGGAACTCATCCTCGAACTCTCCGCCCCAGATGCTCTCTCCTCCCATCCCTGTTCCTGTGGGGTCTCCGGTCTGGATCATGAACCCCTGCAGAGGAGACAAAGAAAGATCCATCACTTTCTCTCACACACACACACTGAGCATCGAACACTGAACACACACCAGTACTCCGACGCTACTGCAGACTTCAGTGCTGTTGCACGAGTTTATCTGAGGCGTGTCCGCGGTACGCTCGACTCTCATCTTAATCACATGTTTGTGTGTGTGATTTCAGCTCTGGTGAGCAGCAGCGCCACAGTCTGCCTGTTTGATGTAACTACAATATGTCATGATGAAACCTATATCTAGGCTGCAAATATTTAATTAATTTAAGGACATATAATCTCCTACATCTTTCCACACACTACAATTTCATGATGTGCGTGTGTGTGTTTAAAGTGGATTCTTTCATTCAAGAACACCGGAGCGATGTTTATCAGGTGAATGAGAAGCTCAGAAGACCCGGCGTGACCAGACTCGGAACCCCAGAAACTTGAAAGTCCTCCACACACATTAACTACACAGCTCCAAACCTAAGGAAAGCATACACACCTTGATGACACGATGAAATACGTGGCTGTTGTAGTAGCCGTTCCTGCTGTGGACACAGAAGTTCTCCACGGTTTTGGGGCACCTGAGGAGCAGAGCAGAGGTGTGTCAGGGTTAAATCACAGCAGTGTGAGCGGTCTGTGATAAAGCCTACAGGACGATCTGCACGTACTCCACAGGACACAGCTTTAGGTGGATGTCTCCCATAGTGGTGTGGATGATGGCGCTGTCCGAGACCCTCTTCGGACCTTCTGCCTGCGTGGCGGCCATCACCTCTTCTTTGGACGGCTTCTCGTTGAAGACGTCTCTGTCCGACTCGGCGCTCTTGGTGTCCTCTGGCTCTCGCTTTGTGAACTGCAGACAGACCAGGAAAAAGATTACACCGTACTCTACATCTCCTACTGCACCAACCTCAGGAGCTTACTGAACACAGGCTGAACTCAGGACGCTGTACTTATCCTGTAGCTCAGGGCAGTGGTGGACCTCAGGTCAATTCTTTGAACAGGTCATTTTCTGAAGCGGAATAATTGTACACGCATCTATAAAAGAGAAAACCTCAAATGTTTGGAGAACAAGGTTTAATTTATTTTGGGTTTCTGGAAAGCTCTTAGGTTATAACTCAGCGGGGCTCAAAGTCCTGAAATGTCTTTTAATTTGATGACGGACTCCAGCTGGTAGCTTCTCTGTAACAGCAGTCACGGACCTGAGCAGAATTGAAACTCTTGGGGTTGAAAAGGTGAAAGATGTGTCCAATCATGCTGAAAGCTCAACACTGCACTGACCTTCACCTTCATGATAAGTGTGTGTGTGTAAAATCATCTGACTGCAGCTGTATTTCTTATACCCTGCCCACCTACATTTACATTACGGCATTTGGCAGACGCTCTTATCCAGAGCGACTTACATTTTTATCTCATTACACATCTGAGCA
>JAQMYI010000007.1:1761010-1772388 GCA_030014275.1 Clariallabes melas | reverse complement strand
TGTGTGTGTGTGTGTGTGTGTGTGTGTGTGTGTGTGTGTGTGTGTGTGTGTGTGTGTGTGTGTGTGTGTGTATTATTCTATCCTTGTGAATCCTTGTAACTGTTTAAAACACCATTCTACTGTGTATGTTTTAATGCTAATATTGCCTTTACTTAAGTCTACTTAAACATGTTCCCCTTGGGTCTAAAAACAGATCTGCTCATTCTCTATGAACAGGACACTAGAAATATATATATATATAGTGTCAGGAAGGTGGCCTGTTACAGTTAGCAGTAATGAGAGAACTAGTTCCTCCAGACTATTCACCTGTCCAGACTGGGCGTGGCTTTGGGTGGGCTGTGCAGGTACTGTTTGAACTGCAGCTCGAAGGCTTGTCCGATGGTACTGATAATGCTCTGGGCCAGGTTTGCACAGCACTCCAGAATATGACACGCTGGAAATATAAGACACAAGCATGTTTATAAAGGTCCCGTGTATCTCAGAACTATAACTAATAACTGTTGATCCTGAGATACACACACTGCATGACATGGGATAATTATTAAAGTAGTAACACTGGAGTACATACAGAGGATATAAAAAGTCTACACACCCCTGTTAAAATAACATGCTTTTGTCTCCACCTTTAATCTGTACGAAATGTGACTTTAGTGTGAGCTGAAGATGCTGCGATTTGCTTTGGGAGTGACAAGAACGTACAGGATTAGGACTGAGTATATTATGAGTATATTAGAGGGACAGTGCAAGTAGACAAAGTTAGAGAGGCCAGATTAAGATGGTTTGGACGTGTGCAGAGGAGGGATGAAGGAGGAGAAGAGGAAGACCCAGGAGGAAGCTTATGGATGTGTTGAGGGAGGACATGCGAGAGGTTGGAGTTCAACTGAAGAACAAACTGAAAAAGTAATAGGTAGAAATTAAAAAGGTAACCTCAATTATAGCTTTTTAATTATAGGTAAATTAAAAAGCTTATAATAACCTGGCTGCATAGACTTCGTGCCAGATAGATCTTTTGTAATTAATGACAAAAAAATATTTAATAATTACTCTTATCAGGCCATAACACACATTTCCACATGGTTTTGGGAGACTTTATGTATGTTTTTGCAAAATGTATCAGGGTTTGGATGTTTTCCTTCGTAAAGCCCCACAGCACAGACGTGGGAAGAATAAGGGAGATGATGTCACGTGTAGTAAACAACCAGTGCTTGCCAGAAGCTGCTGCCACTCCTTTGATGTTGCTGTACACCTCTTGGCAGTAGAGATGTCGGTCGAGAACCAGACGGCTCTATGAGTCAGTTCTTTTACGTGAATGATGAGAGGCGGCTCCCGTCTGAGAGCAGATTTCTTTATTGTTGTTGTTGTTGTTGTTGTTGTTGTTGTTAATACACCACGGAGTGATCGTTTCACCACACTGGTCGGCTGCAGGCACTTTGTGTACTGACTGAATGTTCTCTATTGAGTGCGATTTCTTTTGAATGGTTTGTGTTTGGATAGTTTATTTGTCTTATATATATATATATTGATATGATATGGGCACCTTAATAATGTTTAGAGTTTATAGGAAAATGCTCATTTAGAAAGTTCAGTATAAATAAAACATTCGTTACACATAGTGTTGGATAATGTTGGATGTTTGTATGGTGTAATGATTTTACACCGAATGTAATGTAATATAATGGTAATCTAAGGTTTAGTATAATCACACTGAATGATGAATGTGATAAAGTTGCAGACGTACCAATCACAGGTCAAAATATCGCTTAATTTGTCTGAATGCTGAAGGTCAGAAGTAAATACTAAATGAAGAGTCATTTCTCCCATCGTCTCTCTGAGAAGAGCCTTACTTCCTCCTGACTCCTCATCAGCCTCCCTGATCAGGTTTCTTCTTGTCATTTCAGCTGTCGTCCAGGGACGTCCAGTTCTCCGTAATGTCACTGTCCTGTCATATCTTCTCCACTTATTGATTCTTCACTTCCAGGGTATATATTTAATCCCTTGGACATTCTTTTATCCCCTTCTCCTGACTGATACATTTCAATGATCCCCTTTGATGCTTTGTAAACTCTTTGAAGAACATGGTGTTTGCTGTAAGATAACTGAGTACATGTCAGGAAAATCCTACTGGAACATCTGAATGTTCTTTTGTGTTATGAAAGTCACTTTAAGTGTCCAGACAGCTATTTACCCTGAGTCTGAATGTGATTGGTTAACTCTCACAAATTCACAGTCACAAATTGTTTTTTCATTTTTATTCCCCCCACTAAAATATTTCATGTTTTTTTATTTATCTGGTGAATTGTAAACCAAAGGCGAAAAAAGTTCTGAAACTATTTACCTTTGGTCTCTTTTTTCCATCACAAAAACCGGGCATTTTAACAGGGGTGTGTAAACTTTTACATTCACTGTAAATAATTAAAAAAAAACTAACTTGTATAAGCATTCTGAAATGAACAACTAACCTCTTTGATTCACAGGATCTTTGGCCACATATGCAACATAATCAGGCGTGTCCTGAGGAATAAAATGGGTTTTGTTACATTCAGCACCACAAGCATATTAACATTCATATATCTGTTTATTCTATTTAATAAGCACTCTGTCCTGATCACACACGTGGTGAGATATCAAACAAAAGCAATTTGTACGAATAGGTGGAAGTTAAATACGTGTCTTTCGCATGCATGGTTTTCCTAAACTCTGGGTGTCACACATTTACTTTGTCTAACATAAAGAAACTCAATTTCCCAGACTGCCATGTGGCCTGGATCTACACCTTCGCTCATGGTGGATGAATGGTTCCAGCATAGCGCGCAAGTATGTGAGAAAATCCACAGACGCCAAGAACTAATGGCACGACTGTCACGTGTCACACGGCTACAAACATGGAAGGGCTGGACTACAACTCCCAAAAACATGTTGTTCTCCGTTCAGGATCTCCTGATTATTAACCTGAAAGAGCATCTGTTTAAAGAGACTCTGATCATTAGTTCACTGTGAATATTTCAGTCCTAGTCCACATTACTGTACCATGCTGTTGTTTTGTTGTTCATATTTTGTCTTTTGACTCTGATTATTGATATTTTGTTTGTGCCCCCTGTGTGTTTTTGACCTTGATTCAGCCTCACTTTTTTTTATTCAGCCTTTACGATTGTCTCTTATTAAAAATAATTAAATCATTGCTGATCTGCTCTGTCTGCATTTTCTGCATTTGTCTACGTACATCACATTTATGACAGAGGGCAAAAAGACTGGTAAAGGGTTTTTTTTGTTTTTAGTAAGCCCTGATTTTTAACATTAAAATTATTTTCTAAAGCTACAAAATATCTTGTGTGTTATAACATGAAGAAAATAATTGATAAGTTGTCCCTAAAAAATTAAACTCTCAGACCTCAGAGCATTTTAGTCATTATTTGCTTTGCTGTTTTTTTTTTTTTTAATAAACATATACAGGGCTCAGGATTGTGCGGTATAGAGTGATGTATCCTTTATTCAGCACAAAATATGGATATATTGGATATATAATGATAAAATATGATGACCTGAATTTTACTTAATTTTAACCAACTATACAAACATGACTGAGCAAAAACTAAATTTTAATGGGTCACACATGATTATGTGTTTTTATTGTTTTTCTATGACCAAAAATTTATAATAAAAATATGCTCATTATGAGAGTTCTATCTTTTTTTCTTTAGTAATACAGTTCTACAATAGTGCTGTTTGAGTTTTTTTTTTTTTTTTGTGGATTTTCCCCAGATTTTCTCCCTAATTTAGTCGTGTCCAATTCCTCCCCGTCACTAGGGGGCGCTCCACATTAAGGCTACTACTACCACGCAGTCGGGAGGGCCGAAGACTATCACGTGTTTCCTCCGAACCACGCAACGCCAGTCGACCGCATCTTTTCGGACTGCTCACTCACGGCGTAACACACTCGGAGGACAGCGCTATCCGCTCTTTCCGCTTGCGCGAGCTCACAGACGCCCCTGATTGGCTGTAGAGCCGTGATTAATGTGGGAGCACTAAGTACCTCTCATCCCTCCCCAGCTCAGCTCTCTCTAGACCTCCGGCTGCAAGAGGTTTCAGCATCACCCTGGAATCGAACTTTAAATTTAGAGTTTTAAGGTTAAAGACACACTATATGTCTTAACTGATAGTTTTAGGCCTTACCATGTCTCCTCCAGAAGCAAAGGAGATAGACTGCATGGGGTGATGTGCTATCACCTAAGAGAGAGACAGAAAGAGACAGACAGACAGACAGACAGAGTACTTCCAAATCAATATAATGATAAACAGCCGAAGCTAATTCCCATAAAAGGCTGGACTGATCTATGACTTGAGCGTTGCATTATTTACTGATACTGATACAGATATTGTCTTTGACCGCACATTTCCACATCTCATCACATCTGTCTTGTAATATGCTCAGGAGACGTGGAGCTGTGGAGGACTCTAACCTGTCTCGTGGTGGGGTCAAGCAAGTTCAGCCCCTCTACTGAGATGTTGACGGCAATACGCATGCCAGCAAAATGCAGGTTACTCTTTCCCATGACCGAATGAAGGGCCTTGTTGGCAGCCTGCAACAGACGAAATCACAATCCCTTTACATTAAAGCTTCATTATGTATCTTACATACACTGAATGCCCATGTTATAACAACATTAATACCATCACCAGTGCTCACCTTCTTCCTCCACACACTTTTCCCTCCTGGAACGATTTCACACAGCCTGTTGATGGCCTCCCTGGAGACACACTTAGATTATTAGGTTACATTTTTAATAAACATATACAGTCTATTCTGGGTGGGTTTCCGCCCACAGTCCAAGGACGTGCAGGTTGGATTAATTGGTGTTCCTAAATTGCCTGTAGTGTGTGAATGTGCATGTGAAGTTATCCTGGAGGTGTAACCACCGCCATAAAATGGGAATAAATACCATGTTGATCACCAATGGCCTCCACACTCTCTAGTTGAACTACAGAGGTTCTTGGATGGTTGGATGGATGGATGGATGGATGGATGGATGGATGGATGGATGGATGGATGGATAAAGTCTATTCTATAGGATTTACTCATATTATAGCAAATTACTCGTTGTTGTTTTTTTTTCAAAAGCTCTACAGTCTGTGGTCATCAATACTAATATAATTTGGTCTAAATGAGATCCAGCGTATTCTCATGATTTTTTTTTCCTGTAGTAAGATGATCACCATTACATACTCTCAGATACCCACAAGAGATAACCATCACTATCCACTAGACTGTATCTCAAACATTTCAGCGCTGTTTGTTTAGCAATCTAATCAAATTTTTTTAGCTAGTTTCGGGAATGCCGGAGCGACTGTATTCTCCAAACATATCGCTGTACAACATTCTTCCATTTAGAGACTAGATCACTCTTACTACACCACTTTATCATAATCCATAAGTGCTAATCCCTCTCAAACACATTCCGCTTCCTAACACACCAATCCACCCGAGCCTCCTTTGTTTTCAGAGCTCTTCATGGCCCAGCTCACTGCAGCTCTCCAGTCATTAGGCAGCAGCATCAATAATACATGTCTATCTGCATTTGCCTGGCTCTGGCAGCACTTAAGTCCAGTGTGGGCTTTGGGGATTAGGTTACTGCTGATCAATAGCCAGGAGGAGAGAGGAGGCTGCACCATTCCCGCAGGAACACCAGCTCTGTGAGCAGCACAATGTTACCGCGCTACACTGAACTCAACACTCACCGGCTCTGAAAACAATATAATTCATCTCAGTAGAGCGGCATAAACCACAAATGATTAGTGCCGGTAAAAGACCAAAGCGAGCAGCTTACCTTGTGACCTGTGTTCTTGTAGTGAAGTCTAGGGATCGCATTGATTTCAGCACCTCGATGCAGCCTAAATACTGTAACCATATAAACAGAAGAGGAAAAAACTTTTGTTGATGTTTAACAAAAACAAAATGAACAATCCACACGATCACAAAGTAACTGTGAGATCAGGCGGCTGACACGCCCTCGCACCCTCACCCACACCGAGAGACAAACAAACAAACAAACAAACAAACAAACAAACAAACAAAGTTATGTTAATCGGTTCTACATCGCATTGATGTGAAATAGCATCATGAACAGGAGCAAAATATATTTCTCATCCTCTTAGCATTTAAGAGACAGTGTAATGGGTATGTTGTAGACTCCTCTTACAGTGAGCTGGAGGATGGGTGGACACACACACACACACACACACACACACACACACACACTGCACACCGGAAGGTATAATTAAAATTAGATTTAGTAACTTGGTGTTAGTTTGTCACCATGAGATTCTTTTGACCAAAGAGTAAAGCTCCGTAAAGCACGATCCTCAAAGGTAATGCGATAGAGATCGGGAGAATCGATTCAGTTATCGAACATGAAATGTTCCTTAGTGTGGCATTTCATGCGTCGACACATTGACTGCAAAATCTTTTTTTGTTTTTTTAATTATTATTATTTTTAAATGTATATACGTAAGCAGTTGAGGTGGTAAAATGTTGCAGTTCCTCTATAATCCTGCAGGGTTTTACAAACTACTCTCATGAGGCGGCGCAGCGTCCGGCACGGAAGGAGCAAATTACTTGCTTAGTTTGTTAAGAATGTAAAACAGTTACATTAAATGTTTGTAAAATCATGATCCTAACAGAATCGCAATACTAATCCGAACCAGCAGCTACAGTAGATATCATGATAATATTCTATCGGCCCCGTCTTTTATCTGTTGAGTAAAAACATCATAACCAATATTTTTTTAGAAAAAAATTATGGAATTTCATTTGAGGCCAATATTTAAAACATTATTAATTTGACAAGGAGTGCGATTGGACAGCATCTCCATTACGGACAGAAGTGGAGTGATATTTTTAGGTTCTATGTTAATTAAGTTAGCTTTAAGTTAAACAAAGTTAATTAAGCTAATTAAGTTTACATAAGATATAAGCTGGGTCGGTTTGTCATTTAAACTCGGGGTAAATTTGATTTACTGAAAGGGATTTACCGTCACAGGAGAAAGCTAACTGAATAGATGATAAGATACTTTATCTTCCCTGAACACCTTGCAAGTTCATGACCTCAGTTTTCTCCTGCGCATGAGTAATTATCTCCTCCTAGAAAAACTAAATCAATTGCAAAGTAATACGATGTGTTAGTGCTACTTTATTAGCTGTTGTACGATGAGGGAGGAAGTGCATACACTCTTTCTCTCTGCTTATCCCATGTAGGGTTGTAGTGGGTTGGAGCCTGCGTACACCCGGGAGGGAACACTGCGGACTGAAATATATTCACCTTCTATTAGGTCACGGGATTCTTTTCCCTTTTTCATGCTGTTTATGGACATCTGACCATCACAACATCACAACTGCGAGTATGTTTCCACTCTACTCAACTAACACACCCTCCACCCTACAGATACCCTACAGTGTGTATTTAGAAACACTGAGGTTACATGTTAGGCAGATCGTCAGCTCAGACAGACTTATAATGGAAAGTCCTTCATATCTTGTGGCTCATCTTATCTCACTCTAGTTATACTGTGGTGCTTATATAATCCTGGGCCCTCTGGAAAACATGTGATACAAATTACTGTGGTTAAAAGTAATTGAATAGAGAAATGTGCCTGAGTAATGCAATAAGGCTCAGACTGGACACTCTCTGTCTCTCTTCAGCGTTAGGACAAATAAAGACGGAGACAGGAAACAGAACTGGGAGAAAGAAAGACAATAAGTCTGTCAACTCTGGAAAATGTTCATAGAGTATAGATATGGTATAGTAAATGTTAGCAATATAATATTATTATGACGATGTTGTTCAGTGTGTTCCTAACCCTCCACACTCAGTCATCGAACTTAATTATACACTCGCCTTATACACATAAACAGTACATCTCAGACACACACACACACACAATACATACCAAGAGATTTTCACATCACGCCAAATGTAAAAGTGCGGCTTTTCACATTTGTAAACATAGTGTATAACATAAAGCAGAATAAATGATGAATTATGAATAAACGATTTCCCATCCCAATTGTAAAAATCTGCAAAACACTCTTAAGGAGAAAGCAACGCCTCGTCCTCAATCATCATTAGTTTATCTCACCTTGACAATGTAGGAGGCGCCTGAGCTGCTTATTTTGTTGTCTGGATGCAGCCAGCCATGCGAGGGCTTGTGGATGAAATTGCCTTTGTGGTTGAGGTCTTCTCCACCAAGCCATATGCCCTCCACCCTGGTCCTGCGGTTCGAGCCTGTGCGATGGCTCCCAGCACCGCCTGGAGTCCCCACCGATGTCTCCGCACCCCCAAAGCCACTGGGACTGGCTGAGCCTGTAACGACCCTCTGCCCTCTCACAGACTGCAGGGAACAGGGACCCATACAGACAGGGTCACAAGAGTTAAGTGCAGCAGCGAGGCTTGTCATGGGACCACTGGAGGCTGCAGCTGTATTCGTGGAGGCTGGGGACGCCTTAGCCATGGAGTTTTTGCTCGAATCCTTACTGGAGCTGGAACTGGTGCTGCTGGAAGGGCTGCAGCTCAGCAGCGAGTTGGAGAACTTCCACTGAGGCATCCTGGGGATGAGCATACAGAAGGTGGTGGCACTGTCCTGCTCGCCATCCAGGCCGGGAGACTCGGCCAACGCCGGGACTAAAGGGGGGTTGAGGATGGTGGGCTCCAAGGATGGCGCTGGTGAGTTTGGTACCGAAGAAGGAGCCACTGACGTGGCTACCACCTTCCCGCTCATGGCTAAGCTCTGGATCAGGTCGTCTGAGGAGGTCACAGAGTCGTTGCGAAAGCGGCCATACTTGGGCTTAAGTAGCATGCCCGGAAGAACAGCCTAGTGCAGGGAGGGCAGTGATGAGTGGGTATCGATGCCAGTGGGTAGTGGTGGAAAAAGGAAGGAAAAATGGATAGATGTAATGGAAGAGAAAGGCGATTCTTCCCAAATCCTCAGTGATGAGAACCTCCTCTGGGGTTGGCGCAATGCTGTAGTCTGTTCTATACATACACTCTCTCTCTCTCTCTCTCTCTCTCTCTCTCTCCTCCACTGTGAGGGCCGGCCCTCTCCCTGAGTGTGTCTCAGTTACTCCCCTGCTTGCGTATTCTCTCTATGAGGTCATGATGTTATTGTTCATCTATCAGCCCCGCCCAGATGCATTCAACCCCATTAGCTAACACAGCCTGAGTACCCCCTCCCGGCATTACATCACACACACACACACACACACACACACACACACACACTGAACAGCTTCATCACCAGCAGAGCACTCTCTAGAGAGAAACAAAGAGTGATGTTCACCTCATGCACTATGTCGTATATTTCAGGATCATTTTTAAACCTCTAGGTCTCGACTTATAACATTATAACATTTCACATAGAAACACAGCACAAAGTAAAAATCCTTAGTCTCTAATTTACCTGCTGTACATGACACAACATGACAATTTAATATTGGTATTTTTTGGCCAATCAATCAAATAATTAGTGGCAATTTCTACAAACGATGCGGTGGGATTTAGGAGATGAGGGAGTCCTGACGATCTTATGACATTACCTTTACATTATGTAAATATGAAATATGTTTTTCTGTGATAAACACTTCATTTAATTAACACCATCTGGGTGACGATACTCATCTGTTAGTATTTATAGTTAGTTTTGTTTTTAAAAAATCCAGATTATCTTTAATTATTTTTATTTTTTAAAATTCATTTTAATTAACTAATAATCATTCTGGCAAGAATACACAGTCTATTATCAGCTTTTTATGTTTAATGTTTATTTTGCTTTGTCAAAGCCTATAAAATCAAAAAAGCAAAAGAAACACTTAATTAAATGTTTAACAGCAGTGAAGACTTGACTAAAATATCCATTTAAATTCATATAAATACATTTATATATAACTTTAATGGCTTTTATTAAGGATTAGAAAAGTGACTTCCACATTATTCCACATTATGGCCATTATTACTGTCTACACATGCTTAAGATGAACAAACACTACCATAAGATACAACAAAATAATTCAAGTTAAGGCATTTGGTGCTGCCTATTGCTGCCTATCCTTTAAGAATCGCACCATTGTGAGTTTAATAAAAGCACAGACAGACCTGTGCCAGACCTTCTTAACAGTCCTTCCTATCAGCAACTAGTAGAAGTTTAACATAAAGAAACTGCTGTTGTAGATGCAATAAACATTAGTACATTTAATGCACCTACTAATTAACTACCACACTGTTCAATTTGTAATTAAGTATTAAGGTAATCATCAGCCAGAGGGGAAGCCAGATGTAGATTGATCTAATCAAAGCTCTGTCCAAGTCTGGACTCGGATTTTATATTCATGCAAGAATTTGAAATAAAGGCATCGCGACTGGACTGATCATTCTTAGTGTTGTCTAAGTAACCAGATGAAATTAGAGCAGTTTGCATCCTGTTGGCTCTAATGCATGTTTCACAAACCTCCCAGGGGCTTCAGGCCAAATGCACCGGCTATAAGGCTGCAGTTCCACCCCTGAGTGATGGAGCACTGCTTCACAATACTTTTCTCATGATACACGGCAACATTCGTGCGTAAATGTTTTGCAATTTTTGCCCATTAAATTGTGAATGAATATTGCTTGAGTTGTTAAGCTTAGAGGAACTGAGGAGCCGTGAGTGGTTTTAGATGTTGGACAGCCCTAAGTGAATACGACTGAACACTGGATAATGTGCTTTAAAAGCTCATCACATAAACATAGTGCTTTGATTTCAAAGAAAAATGGAATCAAAGCATTTGGGTCCAAAGATACAGAATGAATAGATGTTAAGCTCTGATTTGGTATGTTGGTTGTACCAGAGGACTTAACTAATATTTGGTGAGAGGATTCTTTCCCAGCATTCTATCTGGCTAACAAATGTTATGCCAATTGGACAATGACAAGCCTTTCAAACTGCTATTACTGAGATATTGATAATCCTTTACATCTATGTAAAATTATATAGATTTAAATATTTAATTTTGCAATATAGGTATTTTGTTGCAAAAAAAAAAAGTTTTTTGTTGTTGTTTTGTTTAGGTTGGTTGCAGCTTCAGCAGTGATGCAGTCAGTGTACCGAATATTAGTGGTGAAGAGGGATCTGATCCATAAGGCGAAGCTCTCAAATTACCACCCAGTCTACGTCCCTACCCTTACTTATGGTCATGATCTTTGAGTAATGATCAAAAGAATAAAATCAAAAATACAAACGGCTAAAATTCAACTCAATTAAATGTTCTAAATTTTGTGTGGAGATTTTTCCCCGATTTTCTCCCTAATTTAGTTGTGTCCAATTCCTCCCCGTCACTAGGGGGCTCCCACATTAAGGCT
>JAQMYI010000007.1:1693161-1703957 GCA_030014275.1 Clariallabes melas | reverse complement strand
GTTAGGAAGTATAAGGAATAGGCTCCGGAGCACTGGAACAAGGTCATGTGATCTGATGAGTCCAGAGTTACCCTGTGTTGGTGCATCCGTTCATGCCCGGTGCCTACTGTGCTGTGGGGGCAGGGATATGATCTGCTTCTGTTGGTCAGGTTTCGGTTCAGCAATCTTGCCCAAAAAATGAGGTCTGCTGACAACCCGAATGTACTGAATGACCCTAATGGCAGGGGACATACTCCAAGACGACGATGTCAGGATTCATCGAGCTCAGGTTGTGAAACAGCGGTTCAGGCAGCATGAGACATCATTTTCACATATAGTTTGTCCACCAGAGAGTCCAGACCTCAACCCCATTGAGAATCTCTGGGACGTGCTGGAGAAGGTGCTTTACTCAGCGGTCCGACTCTCACATCAGCAATACAAGATCTTGGAGAGAAATTACTGCAACACTGAACTGAAGTAAATGTTTTAGCTTAGATGGATAAGTCCATCAAAACGATGCCACAGCCGTAATCAAAGCAAAAGGCGGAGCAGTGAAATAAGAGCGTGACTGGGCCGTGTATGTAGTGACTGTGTAATTGGGCAAAAAATACAAACAGTGCTTGATTGTAAAAACACTGAGACTCTACAGATGCTGCATTGTTCAAGAAGGAGGAACAAATAAACTTCCAGGGATAAACAATTTTTATGCAAAAGGTTAAACTGAACCTCGAGACAAAAACAGAGTATAACTGATGAGTAAATACGTACAGTCAGGTCTATAAATATTTGGACATTGTTAAAGTTATTGTTATTTCTGCATATTGGATTCAATATTTTTATGGGGGAACAGTGGAGGAATAACAAAACTTTATATCTGATTCCCAAACACCCATTTCTAAGAGAGCAAAAGTAATTGAACAGTTGGCGGCTCAGCTGTTTGATGACATCAGCTACAGGACCAGCATTAAACAAGCTAGACAGATGTTTGCAGTTAATCACTCCAGCTTTTAGTGTGTGTGTGTGTGTGTGTGTGTGTGTGTGTGTGTGTGTGTGTGTGTGTTTTTCTAAAATGTTCTATTTTTGTGTAGTATTGTTTTTTCTTTTATTTATGTAGCTGTAACGATCCTAAACACCAGTGCATGTTTATAAGATTATGTCACACTTTTATTAATTGGAAGGAAACAGGTTTTAGTTTTTCTCTCTGCAGAGTACGGCTCGAGGTTTTTGAGTGAGTCAGTGAGGGTCGACTTACAAGAGTTAGCTGCTGAAATAACATTTCATGCTCAAATGATTCGCACTGTGTTGTTGTTAACTGACAAACAAGGTAAGTTGTGTTAAAGCTTTCGGTTGACGTTCCGCCACGGGTTTTTTTTTTTAGAAAAAACTTGCATATTGCAAATTTGACGTCTTTTAAAAAGACTTGGTAATATTCCCAGCCTCGAGACGCCGTGTTGATGTGGCTGTCGACTCTGGCTGTGTTTTGCGTCTTTATAGTAATATGGGTTTATGTGATTGTCTGCTGAGAGACACCCGAGCTGTTAAAATGATTGGCGTCTGATCGATCAAAGCTCCCATGGCTGATTGACTTGGTCAGTCTAAAACCTTTAAATCCCCCCTGATTAAGTCCTGTGTTGTGTTGCAGTGTGTGTAGGATTGCTGTCCAGGTAAATCGGATGCATTTCTCTGTACATTATCAGACAGAATGTTTCTGTGGACGTCTGGGTTCGTTCTGCTGCTCTATCCAGAGTTCCATCATTAATAAAGATTTCTCAGAACGTTCCAGAAGCAGCCGTGCAAGCCAAAGCCATGACACCGCCTCCACCGTGCTCAGTCAGTGAGCTCATATCTCCTTCCTCGTGAGCAGATCCTTTCTTTTGCACACTTTGTAATTTCCGTGTCCGGTTCATGGTGCATCCGTCGTTTCTTATAAAACCAAAGAGAGAGAGTTGATATGATATAAACCAAATAGGAAATAAACAGTGGGTGTGTGTAATACACAAAGTGTTTTACATGTTATTATAATTATCTACTAAAACATAGAGCATATACTTAAACTATATGGAGTCGGTCCACCTTGTGCAACAGCTTCCGCTCTGCTTCGAAGGCCACAAGATGTTGGAGTGTTTCAGTGGGAATTCGTGCCCAGTCATTCTGCAGAGAGTTTATGCGGTCAGACACTGATGTTGGACGAGAAGGTCTGGCTCGTAATCTCCAGTTCCAGTTCATCCCAAAGGTGGGGTTGAGGTCAAGGCTCTGTGTTAGGGCCGGTCGAGTTCTTCCACACCGAGCTCATCAAACCACGTCTTTATAGTCCTGTGCACTCGGGCTCAGTCATGTGGGAATAGAAAAGGGCCTTCAACAAACTGTGGACACAAAGATTGAAAGCATAGTTTTGTCCAAGATGTCTTGGTATGCTGAAGCATTAAGATTGTCCTTCACTGGGGTTAAGGGCCTGATTGAAACCCATGAATTCAATAATTATCAGGTTTGGACGAATACTTTTTTTCTATATAATGAATGTGTGTATGTGTTTATGGATGTGTGCAAGTATTGAAGTGTTTTTCATGTTTTAACAAAGTTATAACAAAACTATAACTAAAATTTAAAAAACTATAACTAAAAAAAAAAAACTAAAATAGTACAGTTGTTCATCATGCAACTCTATACTACTACTGTACTACTCACCTTTGGTGGCTCAGTGATAGTTTCAATTCAATTCAATTTCAATTTATTGTCATTGTTAAAAATAACAAGTATAAATAACAACAAGAGTTCATTTGGCATCATCTCCCGGCATGTAATAAAATGCAACCATAGTGCAGTAATGCAATAACCATAACGGCTATGTGAGGTAGGATATAGAGGAAGAGGGAGTGGGGACACGAACCGCAAGAAAAATGCATGTATTATGTGTATGTAAGTTCCGTGTGTGCTGCATCAATGCAAAGTCCAGTTCATAGTTATTGTAATAATGATATGTGATATGTAAGAATAGAAGGGCGATTGGTCCGAGAGGGGGGTAACTGATCATTCAGCAGCCTCACAGCAGTTTCTCATCTGCATTGCGTTCGATTCATTGTGTTCCTGGGTTTGATTCCCATCTAATGAGCAAACCCGAAACCCCAGCCACTGGATGCAGTGCCGGTCCCAAGCGCGGATAAAATGGGCAGGTTGCATCAGGAAGGACATCCGGCGTAAATCCTGTGCCAATTTGTTGTGCGGGTCGGATGGTACGCTGTGGCGACCCCTCGATGGAAGCAGCCGAAAGACCGAACAGGTTCATCATGCAGTTCATGTGGTTTGTTGTATTTTAGAGATGGGAGAATTTTGCTGCTTCCCAGACTGTGAGTGTTAGTGTGAGTCCAGGCTGTCTGTCCACATGGCTGATTGATTCAGACAGCTTTTTCACACTACAGACTATCCACTGCACCCCTGCATATTCACTAATACACCATGTTCTAACACCTGTACCTGAGCTCGGTCATTATTAAGCTATGACTCAATATGAACTTCAGCCAAACACTAGCTATTGTTTCATATAATCCACACCCATAAAGTCTACATGTTAGATTTTAGATTCAGTAGGTGTTAAGGCCTATTCAGTCTCGTCCACAGAACACTCTCAATGATTTTACCCTGACACACTAGAACATATGTTCAGGAATAGAACTTTTGAGGAACATGACAAAAAGTTCAAGTTATTGATTTGTCCTCCAAATTGCCCAGACCTCAGTCCGATCTAGAATCTGTGGAACGTGCTGGACTGACCATCTGGAGGTCCATCTGGAGGTCCATCTGGAGCTCTCACCTCATAACTTAGAGGACTTGGTGTCTTGGTGCCAGATATCCAGGCACGCCTTCAGATGTCTCCTGGAGGCCAGGTCTCAACGTCTCAATGGTTTATCTTCTGTCTGTTTAGATTAAGCAGAAGCTGTGGTATTTATCAAACACTGCAGTCTATTGTGGAAATGAACTCAGCTTTTTAACTGTTTCCTGGACCTCCTGTTTCAAAAGAAAGTATTTCAACATGCAGAATAAAATCATGGCTTTTACTGTATACAAGTTCCTTCACACTGAAATGTCAGGCTCCTTAATAATGTCCATGAATAATGATTACTCTGAATACCTGTCTTTATAGGTGATGTGGTTCTGGAAAACCTGAGAGTGAAGGAGAACACTTTGGTAAGCAGAATTTCATCTTTTTCCATTTTAACAGTTTATATAATTGTGCAGTAAATAGTTCAAGTTAGTTTAAGCACTTAAGATTTGTGGTGTATTTGCTAAATCACTATAAAAAAACTAAATCAGTTTCTGTACTGGTCTTACAGATCTTACTCATCTTATTTGACCCTTTCTAAACCCCCATCTCCTCTCATTCCCTGTAATATATAATATAATTAACGTATAATAAAGTGTATTAGCTGGATGGTGGCACGGTGGTGTAGCGGTCAGCACTGTCGCCTTGCACCTCCAGGGTCCGGGTTTGATTCCCGGCCAGACTCGATTCCTGTCTCCGTGTGCATGGAGTCTGCATGTACTTGGTGGGTTTCCTCCGGGTTCTCCGGTTTCCTCCCACAGTCCAAAGACATGCAGGTTAGGTTGATTGGTGTTCCTAAATTGCCCATAGTGTGTGAATGAGTGTGCGAGTGTGTGTATGTGTGTGTGCCCTGTGATGGATTGGCACCCTGTCCGGGGTGTACCCTGTCTCCTGGGATAGGCTTCGCCCCCGCAACCCTGAATACAGGATAAAGTGGTATAGACGATGAGTGAGTGAGTGAGTGAGTGAGTGAGTGTTAGCTGTAAATACTTTCATGCTGCATCACTTCTTTCCATTTTATCTTCTTGCCTCCGTATGCAAGTCGGACCCACATAGATCTCAAAGATATCTTTTGCAGCTTGTGGTTAGAGTTGCGTTTTTATTTTGTCTTGTCTTCTGCCGTCTGCATTTATTTACAGACAGAAATGTCCTTTTAAACCATTGTCTGGTTAAACTTCTAAATGTTTGAGAGATGAGATGAGTAAAGCTGTGATCTGCTGTTATAGTATCAGCTTCATGGTTTAATTAAGCAGCAGAGAGCTCTACCATTGGTGTTTGAGATGTACAGTATTAGCATTTACACTCTGATCTGCTCGTCCACTTAATTGTGAAAAGTTTTTTGCCATTCGGACTCTGTAAACCACCTTATTGAATTTGAACAAAGACTTTGATTCAGCTTTGATTTAAGAGGTTTGACAAAAGTGTGGAATTTACCATTCAGGAATTACAGCCATTTTCATACACACCTCACAATTTGAGAGGATCATAAATAATGGAACACATGGCTGATAAGCAGTTGCATGGCCAGGTGTGGTGTGTTCCCCCGTTACTCCGTGATTAATCTAGTGGGTTAAAGGCCTGGACGAGGTTCTGAGTGATACATTTGCACATTCGGTTGCTGTTCACTCAAACTCTCAACATGAGGTCCAAAGAACCTGGCTCTACAGACATTTAACACAAAACACAAAATTCTTTTCTTTCTGCTATTTACAAGGAATGTTTACTGTTTCTCCTCCCACTACCTCATTACCTCATTACCTCGTCACCACAAAGTATTGAAATGGGTCGTGTTGTCGTGTTGTCGCTCTGATGTGTCAAACAATGGCTTTAATTCCTGAATGGTTGATGCCACATTTTAGTCAAACACTTGAATTAAAGCTGAAGGTCTTGTGATAGTGTATAAAACGTATCTTTCTGAACCTGGCTCTATGAAGAGCTCATGTGATATAAGCCTTGACTAATGCTGTAAAGATTAGCAAACTTTAAATTTATATACCAACTAGTGTTTAAGTGCATTATTGTACCTACAGTGTTACGGGTGTCTCATTAATGGCATGTCGTATAAATGTATTGCTGAAGTATTGGTTACGTTCTAATGTTAAAAATATTGTCTTTTTCAGAGTGAACTGGATGTACCATTTAAAGTGAAGGCTGGGCAAATTGGTAACAGCTCGTTTCCATTTAAAACCTTTTTATGCCTCTTATATTCTCACAACATTAGATTTATAACCAAAAATCTCTTTTATTTTTATTATTTTATTAACATACACATGATCATGTACAGTATTTGGTGGTGTTTGTTCTCTCATTTTAACATTCTCTTAAACGGCGGATGTATGTCTCTTTGTGACTTTGAAAACCATTAAATAAATATTTACCAGCATTCTACACCATTCTAATCCACTTTAAACTGGTGCTGACGCTTCATCACTGACGGACATGATAATATAAAGTCTTTGTTTTAGACACTACAGTAAACCTGCTGCTGATTAGCTTAATCTCATCCTGATCATTTAAGAGAAATCTAACATTTAATTTTAGAAAATTCATTCTTGGTTTAAAAAAAATTCTCTAGAAATCTTTAGAAATTCTTATGAGCAACAAAAGTCTCATTTAAATCTTACACTTAAGTTCACACACGTTTCTCCCTGACGCCGTGATTTACTGGAGTGTAAATATAAATTGATACAGAGGACAAATTCCATTAGTCATTTATTAACACTGGGAAAGTTACATCTCAGAATGTCTGCTTGGACTACAAAAGCAGGTGGTGAGGATCGTGTGTAGTGAGAAACCCTTCCTTTAAGGATTGATTTTAGGAGTAAATAGCATTTGAAGGTCATCAAGACTCTGTATGTCTCTGATAATCCGGTGTAGTATTGGGGCGCTGTTACAGAGGAAAACACTTTCTTTCATCTAATCACAAATAATAAGCAGCACAGTGCAGTGTTAGTTGGGACGAGTTTTATAGGACTGAAGTAAAACCTCCTGGCAGCAACTGGTGATTCTGCCATAAAAGGTCGGATGATTATACAGAGATGAATCGTATCCACAATATATAGTACAGTGACTATCTGTGATGGGTTTCTCTCCAAAATCAATCAGTCTGTCTTTATTGATATATACAATCAGGCATTACCAAGTAGGTCCTAGGTGCTGAACAAAGTTCAGAATTAAGTAAAAAATAATCAAATGCACGAAAAGAACAACAGATGTGTAGCAGTAGATGAAATAAAAATAAAATGATAAAAATCAATCAGATTATAAGGCAAGATAGAAAGACTAAACACACCCTCTACTACATACTATAGACTTGTCTGATTAAATATGTCTTTAGTTTGACTTTGAATGTGGAGGTGGCTTGGTGGTTGAGGTGTTGGATTGCGGTCGAGGAGGATCCCCGGTTCGAGCCAGTGGGCACTGTTGGTCCTTCACAGGCGTACAGTAGAGCTGACAGCCCGACCCTGTAAATAACTGCCACACAAACGGCGGATGTATATCCGTTGCCTGATGTGGCGGGTGGCAGGAACCATCCATTCTGTAATGTACCTGTAACCAGTGAAGAGATTTTCATGTAACTTTCCCAGTGTTAATAAATGACTAATGGAATTTGTCCTCTGTATCGTTAAGTGGTACTTCTGGTTAATGCTAAAATAAAGGACATTACAGTAGTCCAGTCTGGAACTGGTCAACGTGTGAATAGTTTTTCCATACAGTATCTCTCATACAAACAGAAGGTTTCGCTTTTGCTGGTAGGCGGAGCTTTATGAACCTTGCTTTAACAACTGAATTTATTTAGCGAATGAGATGCAGGTTGCTCTCGGATGTGCCCCCTAAATTCCCCCTAAATTCTGAAGCTCATCTTTAAATTTCCTTTGGTATACGACCTCCAGGGTTAAAAATGAAATGTTCCTGAAAACCAAAGAATGTGCATTCATACTTAATTTTGTTACACCATAAAATATTACTCACTAAACAATGTTTAATGTCGGTCAAACAGCTGGTCAGGGACTGGCGCGAACTGGGTAAAGCTGGTTTTAAAAGTAAAAGTACAGTACTAACACCAGCTCCTGATCTAAACTCCATGAGAAACCTGTGGGTTGGAGAATCTGGAGCGATCCGGTATTGAGGCGTGAGATCAGAATTACAGGAATCTTCTCAGTTTGCAGAAATACAGTGATATTGTAAAAAAAAATGCAATAATTTTTTAGGTTTAAAAATTAGTTTAAGGATTTAAATTTACCTAAACTAAAACTTACAGTTATCGTGTTTTTTGTGAGATTAAGCTAATCAGGCTAAAGATCAGGTGTTCTTTTTATAACCATTAAAAAAAATCCATTTGGTCCAGCTGATGCCTGAGCGTTCCAGTCAGAAGGCCGGTTAAACCTGGTCCTGTAATTTGTTGAGTAAGTGGCAGGTATGTTTCTGTGCATGTGTTAAAGGACCCTTTTATTATTTTATATTAACTACAGTCTCACTGCATGTTTCTAGGCAAATTAACTCTAAAAATCCCCTGGAAGAATCTGTACAGTGAAGCCGTGGTTGCGACCTTGGATGGTCTGTATCTTCTAGTCGTTCCTGAAGCAAGTGAGTTTCAGAGTTTCAAGTCTGTATATAATATGTGCTGCCTTGTTTTGCCGACATGAAAAGCTTTGTGTTCATAATTATCTCTCCACAGGACAGTAAAACTCCACTAATGAATTCATCTTTTCCCAAGTTTCTGCTGACACGAGGTTTAAACTCCTGATAGTGTTGTACATGGAACACTACGTACAGTAGGAGGGAATTACAAGCAATACAAGAGCATCCTTAATCATCTTAATGGCACAAAATCTATTTATAATAGATAAATAATAGATAAATAATAACAACTTCCAGAGTCGGCACAGTGGCTTTGTGATAAGCTCTGTCACCTCCAGGGTCCGGGTTCGACTCCTGTCCTGACGTGTGTGCATGGAGTTTGCACCCCTTGGTGGGTTTCCTCCGGGTTCTCCAGTTTCCTCCCACAGTCCAAAGACATGCAGATTAATGTAATTGACATTTCCAACTTGCCTGTAGTGTGTGAATGAGTGTGTGCCATGAGATGGAATGGTCTCCTGGTATAGGCTCCGCCCCCCGCGACCCTGAATACAGGATGAAGCGGTACAGTATAGACGAGATTAGGACTGTTACTAAATTTCAGATTTGTCCGATATTGTAAATGTAATCGATCTTACACAGTTCTGCATGTTGAATATTATTATGCAGGATACAGTATGACCACATGCGGGTACATGCGGATTTTACTGCCATACACCCCATGCTGTAAGGAAGAGAACCTCACGTTTGGCCGACTTCATTGCCGGTTATTACCGAGCGGTGTCCGGGCTTCTTCCTCGCTGTGCCCCTCGCTGTGCCCCTCGCTGTGCCCCTCGCTGTGCCCCTCGCTGTGCCCCTCGCTGTGCCCCTCGCTGTGCCCCTCACTGTGCCCCTCGCTGTGCCCCTCGCTGTGCCCCTTGTCTATAGTGTAAAACGTGATGTGGATCAGAATTTTAGAATCTCCGCCTCAGTCCTCATCAACTCTCTTCTCTCTGTAACAAACTGTCTAAGGCTATAAGTGCTCTTCTGGTTATATCATTTTGCAGCACTAGTAGTAAGTTGTGTGTGTCGGGGTTCATGTGAATCGCTTGATGACTTCCTGTGTTTTAAAGCGATCAAGTATGATGCGGCTAAAGAAGAGCGCCATCACCAGGAGGCCAAACGCAGGGAGCTTCAGCGCATCGAGGACGCATTACTGCTGGTGGCACGCAGAGGTAACTACCTGGTCACATGACTAGCACGCAGACGTCCGGCCCTTAAAGCGGCTGTATGTGTCAGATGTCCTGAAGTGAGATGCAGCAGATTGTTCAGTAACTGTTTAGTGCTGCTGATCTCATACCTGTCCATTTATCCCTTAATGCGTTTCCTCCTCTCTTTAATTCTAACGTGTGTGTGTGTGTGTGTGTGTGTGTGTGTGTGTGTGTATTTGCTTCATGCTTTACGTGTCTGGATGCAGACTCTCAGGTGGGAGAGTTTGTGTTTAATCTGGAGAGTTATGTGTATAAGGACACGCGTGGTACGTACCACATTCTAATGGGTGTTTACACAGAGTAGATGCTTATTCTATATATATATGTGTGTGTGTGTGTGTGTGTGTGTGTGTGTGTGAGAGAGAGAGATGAGTATTACATTCTCTTAACTCAGTACAATGAAAATTCTGGTTTTCTTTGTTTTTTTTAGTGACTTGGCTTGTGCTTCTTTTTAGTGCATGTGTGTGTGTGTGTCAGTGCTCATTGTGCAGTCTTTGTGTGTGTGTGTGTGTTTTCTCCCTGTCTGTTGTGATGGTATGACCTTTTTCCTGCTCTGTGGTTTTGACTGTTGTCTCTTTCTCAATGCTGCACTCTGTAAGAAAAAGGACGTAAACATAAAAATCACAGAAAACACTTACGGATGTATAAAAAGCATGAGCAGAAGTCAGGTAGGTGTCTGTGGATCAGTGCTGGTGACCTCACCCTCTCTGTCACACCGTTATACACCGTTTACTGATTACTTCCAGTTACCCGTCACATGTTTGCATAACTGCTGGAGGTTAGAATTATATTTAAATGTTTATTTTATTATAAGTGCATGTAAATTCCTGTTGTAGAGAAACCTCTGGATGAGAAGAAGGACACATTTGGTGAGAAACTGTTTACACAAATAATCAAAAACCTTCAGGTGAAGATCAGCAGCATTCACATCAGATATGAGGACGATGTAAGTGTGGCGTCTGTGCAGGCGGTGAATCCGCTGCTCATCTTATTCTACAGATCGTCTTATTATGTAGCGACTCTACAGTAATCTGATGTCATCCTTTATCAATCAGGTTTCGGACCCTCAGAGGCCTCTGTCCGTGGGGGTGACCCTGTCTGAGCTCAGCTTACCGGTCATATCTCACACACACACACACACACACACACACACACACACACACACACACACA
>JAQMYI010000007.1:1521951-1540514 GCA_030014275.1 Clariallabes melas | reverse complement strand
GTGTGTGTGTGTATGTGTGTGTGTGTATGTGTCCTGATTCCTCTCTAACAGGGGCAGCAGTTTGAAGTACAGCTGAATCAGATGACACGGGCCAGTCTTCACTCCCCATGTGATCAGTGACCCCTGACTGCCTATGGACTGTTTCTCCTTCCTTGGAGAACTTTTCCGTAGGTCCTGACCCGTGAAGGCCAGGACAAGTGCTGGAGTTTTGGAGACACTCTGATCCAGTCGTCTAGACATCATAATCCGGTCCTTGTCTAGGTCACCCAGATCCTTACACCCGCCAATTTTTCCTGCTTCCAACACATTAAGTTTGAGATCTGACCATTTATTCACTTCCTAATATCTCCCGCTCAAGGTCACGTGCCACTGCCACATATTAATATTATTTCCGTCACCAGTCAGAGGTTTTAATGTTATGACTGATCTGTGTAGAAGTGTACTTTAAGGAAAAGGTGAAATTTTTCACAAAACAAGCAATTACAGAAATGCAGACTGTCCCAGGTGAGGATCTGTTCATACTGAGTATCTGTGTATGTGTGTGCGAGTGTGTGTGTGTGTGCGAGTGTGTGTGTGTGTTATGTGGAGACTGTAAGGTGTCGGAGTGAGATCTTACCGATAAGCAGCAGGCTTCCCACTGCCAGTCCTCCTCCTAATGACACACAACAACAACAACAACAACAACAACAACAACTCAGTGCTTCTGGAACTACAAATAAAACCATTAAACAAAACTACAAGTTCTGTCACACAGGAGCTGTGCAGGTCACCAGCGATCACAATCACAACTACACTTCAGGTTATTTATACTAAATGTAAATGTACTTCAGGCTGATCACTGCCTTACACACCATCTGCACTCTAACACACACACACACCATCTTCACTCTAACACACACACACACACACACACACCATCTGCACTCTAACACACACACACACACACACACACACACACACCATCTTCACTCTCTCGCATGAGCACACACTCTCATTCCCTCTAAAAATCGCTCGCACACTCACTCTAACACACACACACACACACACCATCTGCATTTCTCCTGCACTCTCTCTCTCTCGCACACACACACACACACACACTGACCGAGAGCGCAGTCCAGTGACGGGACACCGGAGGAGACGGTGAGCTGCCCCGTGTGGACGGACGCTTTCGCTCCGGGAATCTGGATGAGTTTACTGCGAGACTTCTTCTGGAAACTGGTAGCGCTTCCCGGTAAACGGGTGCCTTTAGACGCGCTCTCCCCGGGCGCCGCCATGTCTGACTGAGGAAAGCGGATGACGTATCCTCGCGCTGCCAATCAGAGCTTCACATTCGCGAGGTCAAAGGTCACAGAGACGGAAGTAAATAAAATGTTACCTCTGTAACCCTGAGGTAAGATTATTACACAAACGTTGCCTCTCACGCACACACTCGTGTTTTAAGGGACGTGAACTCTATAAAAAATATTTATGAACATTTACAAAATGACCTGTCTGTAACGCCGTCTCTCATATTAATTGTTTCAGATGTTTAAATTCAATTCAATTCAACCAAGCTTAATGCAAATACTCAAGACAAAGAGAAACTTAATAAACATTAATCTGGGGAAAATGTTTTCCACCAACAACAGGCTCTGTGTAATAAGTATCTGTCCCTGCTCTGAAGCTGTGTGTGTGTGTGTGTGTGTGTGTGTGTATGGCTGCAGCACTCTACTAAAACCAAGATGTCAAGAAAGTCCTACAGAAACGTGCTTTAATATAAACAGAATATTTATATTAATGATCACTGTATGATAATTACATAAGATTAACTGTGATTAGTTCAACTTATTTAACCCGTTTATTGAAGGATTTTTTCCCTCTAAAATTTAGTTTTTTGTTGTACATTTTTATTCATTCATTCATCTTCTATACCGCTTCATCCTCTATTCAGGGTCGCGGGGGGCTGGAGCCTATCCCAGGAAGCTTAGGGCACGAGGCGGGGTACACCCTGGACAGGGTTACATTTTTGTTTTACATTCTAATTTCACATTAAGGATAGAAAACATTTTGTCATGATTTTGATCTTGGTTTAATTTTTCCCCTGAATGAATCTTGGTATTTTATCAGCGGTTTGTCGAGTTTTTCTATCCCTTGTACACCAGGGCAGCTAACAATGTCATAACAATTAAACTACCGCTTCTCCTACTGGAGTCTAATGATTTCTTAGGCTTTATTTTCTTTTTAAAGAACTTTGAGCTACACAAACATACATTTTACATGCGTGAAAGATGCTCTAACTACTACTACAATAATAATGATAATAATAATAATAATAATGTTGCTGATGTTGTGTCTGTGTATGAAAGTGAGTGTAAAGTGAGACTGTGTGTTACAGTGGTGGTGATCCTACAGAGTGTGATGCAGATGTTCTGCAGGGATGCGTGATGTCACAGCGTTTGTTCAGCAAAGTGTTGGGTTTTTTTGGCTACGCTGTTCAATATGGATGCATCGCACACTGCACCTTCGAGTACATCGGAGAGTTTGTCGTGGTAAGTTCACAGAACATTGGTTTCCCTAAAGTGATATTTTTTTGTTAAAGTGATATGACCATGCCTGACTGTAAGGTTTGTGCTGTGTGATGTTTATAAAATCTGTTTCTGGTTTGCCTTAAGTGTTCAGGACCATCAATGGAGCCGACCATCACTAATCGTGACGTGGTGTTTTCTGAGCGTTTCAGCAGGCACTTGTACCGCATAGAGAAGTGAGTGCAGTTTGTTTTGTCACAGTGCAGTGTGGTCACATCTAAAGTGCTTCATTTCAAATCCATTCTGGTGATGTACAGAAAAAGACAAAAAGTGTGTGTTGTGGGTGTTTAAACTTTCAGGGGGGACGTTGTGATTGCTAAAAGCCCATGCGACCCAAACATGAACATCTGTAAACGAGTTATTGGACTGGAAGGAGATAAAGTGTGCACTAGTGGACCAATGGATACATTTAAGACACACACTTTTGTAAGTATAAACTCTGTGTGTCACTGGGTTCTGTGTTCTTGACTGTGTAACACCTGGGTATTTGTGTGCCTGCATGAATCAGAACTGTTTTACATGTTAACCTTTAAGCAAGTTACTTAAAGAGAAAAAACATGGTTCAGCACTCACGGAACTTCACATCAGCTTTGTACAGGAGTAAAGCCGAGAATTATACATACATCAGTTCATAATGTGCCTCCTGGGACATAGATTTGGAGTGGAACTTTTGTGAGAACCCTTCACACCAGAGCACATTAGACCTCATAGAGGGTTTTATTAGCCATGTTTAATATTTTTACACTCTAATGCACAGATTGTTGTTATAACATGCTGGAAGGAAGGTGGGAAAGATCACACAAATATTGTGTCATTAAAAAAGTACAATGTTTTAAACCTAATAATGTTAAATGATTAATGTGTGTTGTTCTGAGACACCCCAGTTTTGGAGTGCATTGATTTTAACTTTGATTAAACAATGGAGATAAGTGTTGTTCGAACATACTGTATATCCATATTAATGGTGCAGATTGGATTTGCCAATTTATGACTCTGTGTGTGTGTGTGTGTTAGGTACCAAGAGGTCATGTATGGCTGGAAGGTGATAATTTGCAGAACTCTACAGATTCGCGATCTTACGGCCCTGTACCTTATGGACTTATACAGGGACGAGTGTGTGTAAAGGTAAGACACAGGACAACAGGTTGCACTATTTACCTACAGCATTTATGATTTTGTTTACCTTTTGCTTAGGGCCACTTGACCTGTGACCTATGCAGAGCTTTTTTCAGCATGTTTATATCAGATCTCTATTTAAGCCTGTAGCTTCATCAGCAAACTTACCTGCTAATGGGAGAAAGCTTGCTGGAGCTTATGCTCTGGTGGAAGGCAAAAAAAAAAAGTCACTGGCATTAACTTTTGGTACAGATCATACTATTCTAGGGTGCAGCCTTAAACACTGTGTACCTGTGACTCTACCCTCAGGCTTTAATAATACAATCCATGTACTGTATGTTAAACTGACATTAAACAGTTTTTCTCTTTACGTAACTTGCTTAAAGGTTAACATGTAACATGGTTCTATCAGAAGATGTCTCTAAATTATTAATACAGTGTTACACACAGCTTGCTATCAAAACGTTCCTAGGTACCGTAGATCATTGGTTCCCAACCCTGGTCCTAAAGAACCTCTGGTCCTGCACATTTTAGTGTTTTTCCTGCTCTCAGCACACATGCTTCATGTAATCAGGTCATTAACAGCCTTCTCTGAATAAAAGTTGTTGTTGCATGGCAAGGAAAATCACTAACTGTATATGACTGGGGTTCCTGTCGGACTAGGGATGGAAACCACTGCTTTAGATAGTTTAACATTGTCTCTACAGCAGTAGCTAAGTTAATTAGTCACTTGGTAAAAGTAATGTGTTTTGGTAGCTGATTAGCCTAGCTAACATTATTTCAATTATCTTGTACTTTTTATGCCAAGCAGTACATTAAACTAAACACAAAGGGAATGTGAATTCAACTACTGTATTTATCCAAATAATTTATATAGCATATAACCTGTAAACTGACATACAGTGTGGTTTTGTTGCAGCTGTGGCCTCCACACAGCGTCGGCGTGCTAAACGACAGCCCGAATGCAGGACGGATTTTGCGCTCCGAATAACCGAATGATCTCTCCTTCACATATTTTTGAATAAACTTGTATTCAGGACTGTGAGTGTGTCTTAAACTTATTGACTGTGATAAATGATGACTTCATCTCAGGTGCCACACTGTGGGTGAGGTTGAGCAGACAGGATCTATAAAACCACACAGCATTACATGATGATAATCTTAATGACTTAATGCACAATATAGTGCAAAGTGTTCACCTTAACATATACAATTGTGTGTACATCAAATCTTACTTCAATAAAAGTGAATGGTTGATATCAAACTGCAAACAATGTCAGACTAGAATTTCCTGTATGTGCATAAAGGACATGAAAATATTACTTGGAGGAATCAGAGATATCACATTATTGGCTTAAAACTAGACTTTTGCATACATGAACATTTTACTATATAATAAATTATCAAAATGAGTTAGATACACTAATACAAGTTAAAGCAAATACAATTCATTTATCATACACAAAAAAACAAGAGTTGTGCAGAGAATACTGAATTATTAGTTAATATGTGCCTTAAGGCTTCTTAAGAAAACTCACTGTGCTTACTGAAGAGTAATGTTTTGTCCTGATCTGTATGATGGTCTGTAGAGAAAGAGAGGAAAAACTGAAACATAGAGTGATTGTACAATATAAAACTTTGCACGGAGTAATATTAACAAGTAATACACCTCTGAGAACATCCAGAATAAATCAGTGGGCTCTGATCAGCTGATTGTTATATATGGGATGACCGAGTCGAGTAAATCCATGCAGCAGCGATCCTGATGGGAGTCTTATCATTAGCAGTTGAATAAGAGGCCCCTCTGCAACTTGAGTCAGCGTGTGCTTTCAGTGATTGGATCATGATTGGATTTCACTTGACTGCATCAAAGGCCAGCGTCAGTGGACTGAAGACATCCTCTGATCAGATTAAGATTTGATCACTCACACCACAAATTGTCTGAAGATTGATTTGGTTCCTTATACTGGTTACCATTCATATATAAAATATTTACTATATAAAATAGTCATTTTAGCATTACGTAATTTAAACACCCCAGGAGTTTATGATTGAGAAGCCCCACAAGAAATTATGGCATTCATTTTTGAGTAAGATACACATCAGTATATTTAAGGTACTGTAGCACAGAGGCCACAGAACCACATTGTTAAATGATTATCAAAGACGAGTAGGCATGAGGGGTTTGTCAAAGATTAACTGTGATACTTACATTTTAAGCATCACACATTTGAATAGTTTAAAATTAAAAGGTAATCCTAGGCAACATGACCAGAGCCACAGAATAAAATAACCAAACCTGTGGGCTTTGTGCAGGGCTGCAGCAGTTCCACCCTCGCTCCACCTCTGTGCATGGGGCAGTGTGATTTTTTCCCCAGTGGACTTCTATTAGTAATTATTGTAGTCCTCACTCCACAAATCTGTCCTATGACTGCACAGCATCTAGAAAAGAGAGCAAATCGATGGAGTGCCATAACTCTACCTGTTAAACAGAGGCTTTTTCCTGGGTATTTAGTACTGATTTAGCCCTATGGACAAGCTGCTGCTAAAAAAAAGCCAAGAGCAGTAATATTTATGTAGCCATATAATTTCTTTTTTTACATTCTGATGTACCAAATGATTTTCATTACAAGCGCGCATTAGTTTGGGAAGATAGGCTTTAGTTCCACAAGTGAAACATACACATAGTGTTGATAGCATCAGTTATTGGCCAAAAGGACCTTAGACCTCAAGCAGTGCAGCTTCTATGTCATGGACAGTAGATAGCCTCCAATCAGTAACTAGTGCTGCCTAACACCTCCCCTTGCTCTAAGCCTTCTGCCCCTGGGGGAAACCTACTGGAAAGCCTCTAAGTGGCCTGGAGGTAGGATGAAACCAACTAACTCCTCAGTCCCACAAGTGAGGAGGGGCGTCGACAATAAGAGTAATCCTCAAGAGAAACACAACAATCTACGTAATCTCTAGTCAGACAAAACCCTTGTGGGAGTAATAATCTCACTCATTAACTCATGGCCACGCCTTACTTGTATTAAGAGAGCAGGGTTCCATAACTATCAGCATTATTTCACTGCACTGTTGTAAGTCTCCTCTGAGCACTATTACTCACTCGACCATGGCACCTCGATGACGTCATAAGGGACGGGGCCACAGTGAGCCATTTTAACACAAGGCCTGGACTCTCAGGTGAGCAGAACATTTCTGTAAGCCCCGCCCACCCGGTGTACACACTCAGCACGTCTTCTGTTCTATTTACATTCAGCACAGAAGTAATTAATAATTATAGAAATCATACTAATAATTAATTAATATATTTATAATATTTTGATAAATGATACACAGAGGATGTACCTGTTATTACAGTTCAGTCCTTTGCTCTAGTGTAAAGTCTCTCTCTCACTCACTCTCTCACGCCCCTCCTCCCCGGCTACGTGTGTGCGTGCGTGTGTGTGCGTATATGTGTGTGTGTGTGTGTGTGTAATAGGCGGGATAAAGCGCGCAGTGTTCACTTTACAGGCGGGAGTTTCAGCTGCATTAACACTTTCTGTCCTGGATTCTCATCCTGTTAGTAGCAACTGTGATTAGGAAAACTTTTCTTTAATGTCAGTTAGAGTTTATTAGTGTGTGTGTGTGTGTGTGTGTGTGTGTCTACAGCTGCTTGTTACGGCTTTATTACTAGTTAGCTAGCGTGCTAACAGTGTACCCGCTGAACCGAGGCGGGATCTGCCCTCTCCATGGACCTGTCGAACCCCTGGGGCAGATTTTAACCGAACCGAAGACGAGATGTTCCGACCCGGGTGAGTAGTGCTTACAGATTTATACAGAACCGAACAGACTGGAGGACCCTGGAGCTCCCCGCTCTCCCCCCGGCCTGATCCTCACTGCTCGGGTCACCCCGGGGCAGGAGTGTGTGTCTGTGTTCATCTGTTTAAAAAACAGCTTTGTCACACACACACACACACACACACTACAGATCTATAACAGATCACCTTTACAGTGCGTTACAGCTGTGTGAACAGGACTAGCAAACATGCTAATGAGAGAAGCAGCTAACGCTAGGGCTGATTCGGCTCTCGGTGCAGATGTGGACCTGGTGTCAGGGTTCAGGACCACAGCTGGAGCAGATGTGCTGATCATACAGCCAGGGGTTTTATTTAAACACATATATCTGACTCTGTGTGTGTGTGTTGATTAGCTGGAAGTTTAACCAGCCCGGCTACACGGGCAAATTTGTGTGTGTGTGTGTGTGTGAGAGAGAGAGTCTGGTTAGTCTGGACTGATTGTGTGTGAGAATTAAAGGATGACGTAATCCTGTATAGTTGCTGCCGTTGTTTCTGAGGGTTTCGACGCTCGCGCCTTAAACGTTATCTCAGGTAGAAGTGCGAGCTCCAAACTTCGGGCTCTCGCGCAGGAAATTCCGCGCCAACATTTCAAAAAAGTGCGCACCAGCGCGCGCCCCTGTGGAATTCCGTTTCCCGCTGCACGCTCATTGGCTGCTACGTGTGTGACGACACACTGGTGCTTTGCGCTCATTGGGTTATGTTCGTGCAGTGGGCGTGGACCTTACACGTAGGCTTCGGCAGAGCGGATGTCAGTTAGCGGCAGGCGTCCTGCTGACCAGCCCGCGGCCATTTGAAGTCAAAATAACTTTCCGCGTGTGTGTGTGTGTGTGTCCGCTAGTGGTGCGCGATCAGCTTTACTGCATCACTAAACCTGTGTGCATTACACACTGATCACAGCACTGTGATGATCTCTAACAGAATGTATAATGGAGTGAAGAAAAGGTAATCTCTCTCTCTAGGGGACATGAACGATATGATAAGTAACTAACCGATCTCTGACTATTCTAACCCGTGCTTTTCCCGCACACTGCAGGTGGAAGATGAGCAGCACTTTACTGGATGTCCAGCAGTTGAACCAGAAGCTTGAGACGAACCCCAGCAGTTCAGCTGCAGCTCCTGAGAGGGTTAGTGTCTGTCTGTTCAGCCTCTAAATTAACCTGCAGGTCCAGACTGTACTTACTAGTTAACCCCCGTCCAGGACTAACCAGCACACTGCATTAGTTTACTGATTGTGCCAGTGATGTGAATGTCCATCCTCTTTAACAGAAGAACGTGGTGTTTGTGGAGCCGCAGGTAAAAATCTCAGGAAAATCTCAGGAAGCTCAGAAGGTCATGGGACCTCTATCCACACCCACGAAGGGCTCCGAGATGCCGGCAGGGGAGCCGTGGACACCCACGTCCAACCTAAAAATGCTGATCAGTGCTGCAAGTCCAGAGATACGCAACCGAGAGAAAGAGAAGCACAGCACGGAGGAAACTTTAAACTCCTCTCAGGTACTGAGACGCTGAAAGCTAATTCGTCCAAGGTTTTGTTTTACTGGCTGTATTTATGTACTGTGTACAAAGTTTTATGAAGAATATAAAGGGTTCATTAGCAAATACAGGTGTCTCAGTTTTTATTAATTGTCAGAAATAATATTTTTTATTACGCACTTAAGTCAGATTGTTGTGTGGTTGTTTTGATAGAGGCCAAAGTAACTCAACTGATGTAGGATTCAGAATGTGACGAGTAAAGAATTACACACTACAGTCACCCTTCATGTGTAGTTTATTTTCCTCTGTATGTGTGCATTTAATAAGTAATTTATTTTGAGTTTCTTATGAAACAAATGATAGTGATTAAGAACTGTTCACATTTATCAATATCGTGTCGTGTGTGTATGTTTTTAGCAGAGGTGTACTGTACGTATTAGGGCTCAACTGATTTTCTGATTTTCTATTGTTTTATTCTCTTTTGTTTGAGCTGTGTACCATGGAGATGAATAATGAAAATGAAAATAACAGACTTTCAGCTATAGTTTAAGGGTAGATTTCTACAGATTGAGTGAACACTGTTATGTAGCATTGAAATTAATTTTATTATCTATTATTTGATATGAATCATATTAGTTCATTTCAGCTCAAATGTACTCTAAATTATCAACTTTATCACGGTTATATTTATGGTTCTGACTCTATTGTATACATTTTTTGCTAGAAATGTCACACTTCATTACAGTATTGCAGTGTACGCGTCCCATTAGGATTGTTTCCTAAACCACATGATTTTGTGTGTGATTTTAGACCATTATTGAACATTAACACTAACCTGATGTTTTATTATAGCTAGTGTTTAAATTCAAGAACATCTCATGTCACCTTCAAACCCATAAAGGTCTTGTTATCTTCTGTATTTTTTGGCTTAATTATTTTTAGGTAAATTTCAGGTTTAAGTTTCAATCTGAAATCAGTTGAGGTCACAACCCCTAGTGTGAGAACCCCTGAGCTGGGAACACACATAGAGACTGAACACACTGCTGGTGTTTTCCCTGAAGGTCTTCATGCTTTATTACTGTTCTGTGGTTTAAACTTGTGCCACCCCTCATGGTGTTGATTAATATTGTGATGAATCAGAGCCAGTCTGGGTTCACACACACACACACACACACTTCTGTCTGTAAGGTCTGACCCTTCAGCTGTGTAAAGCAACTTTTCATCTTTTGAGCAATGCTTCTATCAAACAAACTCAGACTGAAATACACAGAATAGAATATAACTTACACACAAAAAATTTTTACACAGAAATACTTCAAAATTCTTCAGAATGAGACATTATAAATTAAAAGCCTTCCACTGTAATATTGCCACATACTACCTGCTGTTGTTAAAGTCTAACTACAGAGCCTCCTGTAGAGATCTTATGATGTTAGGTGTGTTTACACAGATTAATAATGTGATACTGGATAGTGCTGTCTGGGACACTTCACATTAACATGTCCACATGCATTGACTCAGGCATGCTGGGCCAGGGTGTGTATGTGACCCAACTGTCTGTCTGTTCTGATGTGTAATTTGAAATTTTTTATTTTATTTTTTTTAACAGGATGCAGAACAAGGAGAAGAATCAGAGAGGCTGCAGCTCAGCCGTAAAGAGAAGAGTCTGGGGTTGCTGTGTCACAAATTTTTAGCTCGATATCCAGATTATCCAAATCCAGCTGTGAACAACGACATTTGCCTGGATGACGTTGCTGTTGAACTGAGTGAGTCTCTTACAAACAGGATAAATAATATAATAATATGAGTTTCGGAAATTTCAACACATTCTCTGTGTCTTTGAAGACATTTTCAGGTTGTTGGATCTTGCAATAAGCGTATACAGTCTGTTGTGTTTGCTCATGTCTTACACACACACACACACACACACACACACATGTGCAGCCTGTTAACATTACCTGGTTTGGGCTCTTAAGCGACACCTGACAGTGTGATACCTGAGGTTATTACATTATCAATAGCAATGACAGTTCTGTGGATATCAGGTTAAACTGTATGTTCTCTCTCTCGCTCTCTCTCTCAGATGTGGAACGGCGACGTATTTATGACATCATGAACGTCCTGGAGAGCCTGAACATGGTCAGCCGTTTGGCTAAAAACCGCTACACGTGGCACGGCCGTGCTCAGCTAGCACGCACTCTAGCATTGCTACAGAGAGAGGGAGAGAAACACCACTATAACCAGCAGATCCAGCAGATACGCCAGAGACACGCAGAGGACATGCTGGAGATGGAGGGAGAGGAGAAAGAGAACGAGGACACAGATGGGGAAATCACACAGAGGGAGGCGAGCCTTAGCGAAACCTCCATCGATGCTAAAGGGGGTGAGTGTGCAGCTAAATCTCTCCCATTAAAAGCCCGGAGCACACACACACACTCATTATCCTTAACTGTGTACTGTACTGTCTCTCCTCACAGAGTCGCTCAGAAGAATATGTCTTGTAGTGTGTTGTTGTAGATTAGAGCGCATGGAGCACTTTGATTTAATTGTCATTTAGAGCGATACGTGTATGACAGTACTGATCCTGCACTGTCTTGTGAACAGCGAGCCGTAAGGACAAGTCCCTGCGTGTGATGAGCCAGAAGTTTGTCATGCTCTTCCTCGTGTCGAGTCCCCGTGTGGTGAGTCTGGAAATCGCTGCCAAGATCCTGATCGGAGAAGACCAGGTGGTGGACCAAGACAAGAGCAAGTTCAAGAGTGAGTAACACACCACACTTCAACACTAATGTGTTCATTGCTCCACATAGAATCGTTAGAGAGGGGTAGTGCTGAGGCCTGGCTCAAATAAGTCCAGGATCTTAATGGTTTGTTTATTACATGCGTAGTATTTTCTCTAATATATATAGAGAGAAACTTCATGTTTACCTTCTTAATCCCTGAGTAAGTGCTCCACACAGGCAGGGACGCCACCATACACTAAACGTCCAAATTCAAACCACAGGCGAGCCACCAAAGGATCTCAAACAAAGACATCAGTCCTAAGAAGGGACGTGTTCTATACAACATTCTTAACACAAAAAAATAATTATTGCTTTAAAACTCCTGACCTGACAGTCAGAAAGCACAGAGGTCAGCGACCTAAGGTCAGATACACCAGGTGAACACCTACAGTAGAGCTCCTTCATGTTTATGCCTCTGCCACTAGGTGGTGGTAGTGTTTGTTTTCACCTTGTCTGTCCTTATGGTTAGTGCGATATCCCAGGATCCAGGGACTAAATGGTTGTAGGAATTGTATGGAATTCTCGTTGTAACAGGTACATGAGTTCATTCTTTTTTGGTACAGGAACTGTTTCTCTATTCGGAAATGTTTCCATGTTGTGTTAAGAGGATTTCAGGTGTATGCCTCAAGAAGAGCTCCTGCGAACACTGAGACACTGTGTTCATTTTGACTTAAAATAGACTACAACAGGAACTCTTGCTGTTAGGATTTGTTCATTTAGCACTTTTTTTTCCCACCGATCGTTAAACACGTTAACATTCAATAACTGTATAATCACTAATAATTAATGATAATGAGATCCACATTTGTGGGGGGTTAAATGTTATTTAAACAATTCTAGCAGCACAATCCCACCTAATTAGTAACATGAGACAAATGAATAAAGTTTAAACAAACAGAATTAAAAAACAGCAGTGAGGCTTTTGGAAGCCCTTCTCTAGTCGTTCTGTTCTCACTCAATGTCTAGTCCTGTGTCTGGGCTGAACTGAAACTAAAGTTATTCGATAAGTGATCATGTGATTTATTGTGCGAAGTAAAGTGTCGGTTAGTAATTTTTTCAATTGATGAAATTCTTTACTGTGATTAATTGTTTAATGGTTAATCAGTAATATCACCAGTTCGTGCACATGATTTGGTTTAGTTTATTAGCGCTTTCATCAGCAGATAATATTACTACATCACTTCTAGATATATTTTAATATACAGTATAGAATAAACCTAATGTTGTCATTTAAACTGAAATTAGTTATCACTGAACAAAGGAATTAGTCTGAGAATGAGTATTCTGACAAATATTCAAATCCTGTAAAATACAGTTCACATGAGCTTTAATAATGTCTGTCAGGAATGAAATGCTTGAAAAACATTTCATGGACATATTTAATTCTTTTCCATTTTGTGTTTTTAGCCAAGATCCGTCGTCTATATGACATCTCTAATGTCCTCAGCAGTCTTAAGCTTATTAAGAAAGTGCATGTGACGGAAGAACGAGGAAGAAAACCAGCGTTTAAATGGACTGGACCAGATGATCTGTCCTTACGAGGTCAGCGCCACCTAGTGGAGTTACACAGCTTATACCTTCATACAAAACACTTCATCTGATTTATTTTGTATTTGCCTTTTCCTTTGACTAAAATAAATCTAAAGTTGTAGATAATTTGCTGACTTGTCCTTCCCTTTTGCTTTCCTACAGGTTTGCAGGTTGAGGCTCCTTCTGGCCCCCGGCCCCTGGAGTCCCGCTCGTCTGTAGATAACTGTACTAAAAACCTTTTTTGCTCTCCCAGCACTAAGCGTGGCTTCACACGACATCATTCTCTGGTCAAACTGGCCAAAAGCATTGAGGAAGATCGCAGGAAGATTAACTCTGCTCCGACAAGCCCCACTAAAATCACAAGTGAGTGCGTGATGTCATGATCTGATTTCCAGCTTGAGTACAGGGGTTTGTCTCCAGAGTGCTCATGGCTCTGTTATGTTCTCTTGTTGTTTCAGGTGATGCAGCTAACGGAGTTTTCTATCCGAGTAAAATGGACCACCTCGCTGAGATTTGTAAAATGCAGCTGGACCAGCAGGCTGGGTGAAAAACCTTTAATCATTTCTCTCCAATAAGAAATGTTGGCAATAAAACTGTAGAGGCTGTGGCGTTTTATTTTAAATTAATATGCTTATTAAATACATTAGTTATTTTATAGATAGTGTAGCCTTAGTTTTTTTTTTATTATTTCTAATGCCATTATTATTATTATTATTATTATTATTATTATTATTTTTATGCAATTATTGTTATTATTGTTGTTATTATTATGAATCCTATAAATTATTCCTGTAAATATACATTTGATTGCTTTTACTAATCCGTGTGATTACTAATTTAGGTAAAGTGAAAGAATGCTGGTAAAGGATATAATGAACTAACACTGCCTCTTACTGCTGTTAATTTCAGTAATGTTCAGAAGCAGAGTGATGTGAAAGAGCTGCAACAGAAAGACTCAGTGTTGTCCCCCATTCCCCCCACGGTTACACCAGGGGCAGAGGCATGTCCCCGGACGGTGCAGTTATCATTTGCACCTCCTCCATGCTGCTCTCTGGTTCCTGTCCTCGTTCCCCATGCCGTGTATGTCAGCCACACCCCTGTCCGTCCTCGCCCCGTTGCCAGGCCTCTGCCCTCCAGCACCGCAGTGCGCTCCATGACCTTCGAAAGCCCCAGAGGCCCGAATGCAACGGTCTCACCTGCGTCTGTAACGATGCCAGGCCACAGGCAGCTGCACGGGTACGAGTCGGCAAGTCCTGCTCTGAAACGGACCTGTTTAGAAAGTTTAGAAAAAAGTCCAACTAAGATTCAACGGACTGAGATGAACTCAAAGGTGAGTGTGTGTTTGTGTGTGTGTGTGTACACACAAACGTTATCTCTTAAATGTAAAACTATAGCACGTCTCTGACCTTTCCACCCACAGAACTCAATTACACACGATTAGACATAACTGTGCCTGTTTAAGAGATTAAAATAAACTGAAACCTTCTGCCTTGAGCATGAATTACGTTGATAACAGTGTGTGTGTGTGTGTGTGTGTTCCAGAGCTCTTCCCCTAAGCTATGTGAGATCCTACAGGCTCGTCTGAAGGATCGTAGAGGAGCTCTGAACTCCAGCCGCGCCTCAGCCAGAGCTCTGCACCTCGAGCCGGAATTCAACAAAACACCCCATAATAATCCCGACACTGTGGTGCACAGCATGGAGCTGCAACACTTCCTGGAGACAGAGGAGCGGGAAGAGAAAATACAGAGCCAGGCCACGCCGACTCCGCACGACTCGACTGGACACGCCGACACAGAGGTAGAGAGAGTCTCTCTTTCACAGTTTCTTTCACATCTACTTGCGACATAAACTAGCCTGTTAGTGGATACAGCTCCTAAATTGCACCAGGATTCAGCCCAGTTGTGAAACTCAAAATAGTTCTGGTTCAATTAGTTGCCATCAGAATTCACATAATTAGCTGAATGGCGAGTGTCATGTGACCTCATTATAAATACCCCCTGGAACCCGGGGTCTGTAAGGGCTTGTATCGAAACCAACAGGAGAAGATCAGGGTGTCTAAAATGTATTGAGAGTTCTGAATATCCACCCTAAGGTCTGCCACATGCAGGTGTACAAAACTTCTACAGACTTAACTAGTCTGACCTTTTTTTTCTTTTCTTTTTTTTACAATTACACAGCTCTAAACCAAACACAATACAGCACATGACTTTGTGCAACTGACTAATTATACCCCTTAGGGATCTGCTTCTAATTTTGGTGTGTGTGTGTGTGTGTGTGTGTGTGTGTGTGTGTGTGTGTGTGTGTGTGTGTGTGTCAGACTCTGATCCCCACAGGGTATTTGATCCCGATTTCCCAACAGCCTCTGCTTAGCTTTAAAGAGACTCCGACCTCCAGCGGGGAGACGAATAAAACACCAACATACATCTATCGCACACCAACTGCAGGTGAATCTCCTTCTCACACACACACACACACTTAGTGACTGATTGGTGATGTAATCATAAAATGTACAAATTCTGTTGTGCATCTGGAGACGCTGTGAGGCGGTGGAGTGGACTGCGTGGCGGTCAGTTGATCAGAGCGTGGTTCCTCCAGATGTTTGCTGTGTTCAAAGCTGTATTAGTATTAAACCCTGTATCACGTAGGATTTAGACACACCTCCTGACTGGATCACTGCAGCGTTATGAGTGTGTTTGTGTTGTGGTTTGCAGGTTCGATAGCTCCTCCCCCTCCTCAAGAGTTCACCCCATCCCCTCTACCGGTCCAGCGCCCCGCCCAGCGCGTCAGCCCCAACCCCTCCATCCTCAACTTCACCCTGCAGAACCTTGCTCTGATCCACAACACGCACAGCGCCGCACACGCAGCACCAGCAGGGGAGCAGCCTAGCCCCATAGCGTGCACACACACGCACGCTCACACACCGCTCCACACGGCACATGGCATGATCTTCATCAAACCCGTCTCGCCGCTCACACTCTTCAGCCTGCAGCAGGTGAGCACGGTATATACTCACACACACTGTGCTCCGCATAAAGAGTGTGTTATTGTGCTATTTACTTTTATATTACGAATTTTATTAAATAAAAGGTATTTCCTAAACTTTGTGTCTTTAGCCGACCCTGACCACACCCAAAAGTGGCCCCGCCCCTCAACAGTGCTTTTTCCACACGCCAGTGTCAACCATGGTCACGCCCACTGTGAGTAAGAGCCTGTATATCCCTCAGAGGAAGCTGGATGTGAGCTCTGAAGAGCACTGAGCTCGTCCTCAGATCACGGCCATGACCACTAACGACCAACAACAACATCACTTTCATTATCTGAATGTTTTGTAGCTTTGGCTTTACCTTTATCTTCTGGTACTGATTTTTCACTTGGACTGCCTTGGAAAAACAGAGCCACGTGTGTATTTCATGTGTGTGGGTGTGTAAGTGCATGAATGGATGTCCGAATAAACTGATAAACTTGACCTTAGCATTGAGGTGCTAGCATTCTCTGGTTAGCTCTGTAAAAATACTGTGTTGTATTGGAAATGTATAAAGAACTATTGTGTGTGTGTTTGTTTTAAATAAATATATGTGAGCCTTGTGGGCCACAGGAGAAACAGATGTGTCTGTCACAATCAAGATGTTCATATCACATTTACATGGTCTCCTTTATGATGTCACAAAGGTTCTACTGAGCTTCAGGTTCATACAGATTTAACGAGAGCATGGTATAATCTTTCTCTCTCTCCCTCTCAGGAAGAGAACAGCTTCATATGCATTAAATGAAATCTTACAGGAGAATGGCTGTGGACTTTTATTGAATTCATTACTGTAAGGAGAAAAGCTCTTTCAGTTTACTATAAGATTATTCGATAACATAATTTCATATAAATAACCGGAATATTTCTTTCCTGTCCGAGGCAGTTAGAGATGAGTTAGATTTAACACTAAACAGGGCAATAGAAGATTAATGAGCAGTGGAAAAGCAGCGGCCCTGGATTGTTAACCAACCTGACTTAAAGTGTTCAACCTAGAATTTATCTCTCATCAAATATAAGTATATTAGTATGGGATTATTTACATACATTTAATTTTATTCCAGAATCTAGAAAATCTTTATTTATTCAGTATTCAGATAAACTGATGCTCTCCATCTCTCCCATGTTAATGGGTTGCTGGTCAATGTTGCTGGTTACACTGAAAATTATTTGTATTAAATTATATTAAAATTAAGGACAGAAGAAGAAGAGAAAGACCTAGAAAATAATGTCTTGATAATGTTTTAGGCGGAATGACACCTCAGATGAACAGTGGTACGAGAACCGGGTACGAGGGTGACTCACAACCTCCAACCTTCAGCGTGAAGATGGGACTGAATGAGGAGGTCCAGTGAAGGGTGCAGCACACACACACACACACACACACACCGTCTGGGGAAGAAGCTCGTATGGGTGTGACAGTAAGTTAATTTGTACACACTGTATGAACACCAGAAGAATAAATCACTCCGCCGCTTCCTACTTCTCCGCTAGATGGCGACACGCGCGTTCTGGTTGCCAGTTGCCATGGGAACAGAGTCGAACAGGGAGAACGCAGTGACGTAACGCGCGCGGCGACGCAGAGACACATGAGCGGGTCCTCGGGTGGGTTTGGCGGGGTCCCTCCCCCTCCCACAGTGTGTGTGTGTGTGTGAGAGAGAGAGAGAGAGAGTGTGTGATACTGGTGCCGGAGCAGCGCATCCTCCAACAGAACTGGAACTAACACACACACACACACACACACACACACTGCGTGATGAGCCGCAGGGCGCGCGCCCGACTCGCAGACGGGGGAGATTTTTAGTGTAAATCCTTATTTATGGGGTCTGAGGGGGTTTAGGGGGATTTAACCCTCGACTAACACAGCCGAGTGTGTATCACACCCTGATCAGGGTAAGTTTAACGCTGTGTGTGTGTGTGTGTGTGTGTGCGAAATTGAACTGGTGTCAGTGGTTTATTTGTGATTTGTTTTATTTCTTTTTATTTTAAATACATTATGCATTTTAATCATCTTTCTGATACACTGCTCTCTCTCTCTCTCTCTCTCTCTCTCTCTCCGTGTGTGTGTGTGTGTGTGTGTATCTGGCTTAAGGTTTCATAAGGTTTCATAATGATGACAAATTAAACTAACCTGTGTCAGTGACGTCACTGGGCTGGTAGTGGTGATGATGTTGGACTCCAGGGTAACATCGGGGGGGGGGGGGGGGGGGGGGGGGGGGGGGGGGGGGGGGGGGGG
>JAQMYI010000007.1:1302868-1314153 GCA_030014275.1 Clariallabes melas | reverse complement strand
GGTGTACGGGTGCGGAGGTGAACGGGTGCGGAGGTGCACGGGTGCGGAGGTGCACGGGTGCGGAGGTGAACGGGTGCGGAGGTGAACGGGTGCGGAGGTGAACGGGTGCGGAGGTGTGCACGGGTGCGGAGGTGTGCACGGGTGCGGAGGTGTGCACGGGTGCGGAGGTGAACGGGTGCGGAGGTGCACGAGTGTGGAGGTGCACGGGTGTGTAAGTTCAGCAGCTGCTCCCTGATAGTCATGATAATAATCACTCATCTAATAAATCAATAATCTTCATTTGAAAACTCGGCTGAGATGTTTGATGATGAGAGAGTGAGGATGATGAGAAAGTTCTCCTGAGCGCTGATGGAAGGTGAATTGAGCGTCTGAACAAATCTGCTTTAGATCATTTCCTGGACCTCACAGTGCTGCTGTCCTGCTGGATGCCGATTAATGCCGTCCTCTTCAGAATTAGGAAACTGTAGCTGAACATTACCATGCTGGGTCGAACCCTCATCATGTCACACAAATGTACAACACCATCATACACACGTGTGTATGTAAACTACATTTATAACAACAACAGTAACAATAATAACAGTATTGTCCATGTTTATGAAGATTACATTGCTGATATGATTCATTGATATTCGCAGGACTGATGCACTCTCAAGTATAAAAGATGCCATAAAAGGCTGTTTACATCGATTTCATAAAGACATTCGATTTAATTTAGTGAATTTTGATCTGAATCATTGTCTCTCACCTTTAAATAATTTAAACTTATTAAAAAATGTATTTTATAAAAGATGCGTTAAGTATTCATTGTGTAAATATGAAATTAACATCTCAGCACTGAAAAGTCCTCTAGGGAATCAAAAATGCTGCATCTTGTTTTCTGTAGAAAACAATGACTCACATGCTTTAATGTAACTGTAAAGGTTCAGTCTGAGTACATGTGTGTACATGTGTGTACATGTGTGTACATGTGTGTAAATGTGTGTAAATGTGTGTACATGTGTGTACAGCTGTGTGTTACTTAACACTGGTTCGTCCTATCACTGTACTAAACATATCTGTGAGTGTGTTTGTGGTTTTAGGTTTAATATGAGGAAGTGCTCATAAACTCTTATGTCCTCGCAACGTCATAATTACAGAAGTGTGTGTGTGTGATTGTATATGCCTCCTGGGAGAGTTTAACTGAACCGGATCATTTTGTTACTGCTGTTCCAACTGGGAATTCATTTTCTCATATGTTACAATTACAAGGACTAAAAGAACATGTGTGTGCGTGTGTGCGTGTGTGCGTGTGCGTGTGCGTGTGTGTGTGTGATGAAATGTACAGCCTCCAGCAAAGACTACTGGGACGCCTTAGCTAAAACGGGTCAGAGTCTCATCATGGGAATGCAACTCTGCACTGTACACACACACACACACACACACACACACACACACACACACACACGAAAAATGCACATGAAAGCAAAAATAGAAACAGGAAAAATTGTGCTGTACATACAAAATTCATTTTCTTCGTCACGTGTTGGTATATGGGTGTGTATTGTCAGATCACCTATTAGCTTTATTAGTTACACACACACACACACACACACACACACACACACCCAAACCCAAACGTATATGTATTGATGTATATTTACAGTCTGTAGCAGCGGTATGAATGCACACATTGCTTCTTTACTGTGAGAGAAAAGTGACTCTATCAATCTCTCTCTCTCACACACACACACACACACACACACACACACACGCACAAGTGGCAGTGAAGCAGAACTAATAGCTTTTAATCCTGACACAGCTGACAACACCACACACACACACACACACACACACACAGACACAGACAGACATGCATACACTCTCACACACAAAGAACACAATCAATGAGAGACAGAGCAGAAGAAAGGAATCAGGGATGAGATGAATGGGCTTAATTGCAGATTTTTGACCAATAAAATCAGGACATTTTATAAAAATAAAAATAAAAGACTCTTAAACACTTTACTGTATAATGTTTTCAGTACAACATAAGATTAAGCAAATAAATCTAATAGATAAAACTTATTTAATGATAGTGACATAAAAGCAGTATTTCATGAATGTAAATATCACATTTGAATATTTTTGAAGATAATAAATAGTGTATTTGTTTAGTTAGTTTTGGTAATATTTCTCTCTCTCTCTCTCTCCTCCCTCCAGGCTTTAGTGGGCTATTTTGATGTTTTTTTCGAACAGGACTGTACAAACAAGGTGAGTTCGCTTTAACAGTAAACCTGCTACAGTTACACTCTCATAATTTGCCTGTCGACCCCACTGGGTTTTTTTCCCACATTCACATTATTTTCTAATCCACACCCTGTGCTGCTCATACTGGTTACTATTGAATACTTGGATAAAGAGGTGTTTTAATCAGATTGAGAATTAGTTTTGAGTTTCATTTGTAAGGAATAACACACTTTGGTCCATGTTGTTATACAAAAATATTAATGTTAAATGAAGTGGATTGTTTTTATAAAACAGCGTGGTTTGCATTGCGTTACTCTGCTTATACCCCAGTGATTTGCCAACAGTTACCAGTTTTTATAACAGTTAATTATTACACACCATGAGTACACATTTTTTAAATTAAATAACAGCACAGTGTTTATATTTGTCCATGTGAATGAGCTGATCATTTAGAACAAGACCATTAATGTAAACCCATTGCTTGGGTCACAATCCCAACCAGAATCAGTTTTTTAATCAGGATATAAATCAGTTTGCTCCTATTTGATCAATTATAACTCAATCAGTTTTTCATCAGTTTGATGAAATTCAAATCTATTTATCATAATCTAAACAGTTTTATTGTAACCAGAATCATGAAATATTCTCAGTTCAGTTAGATTAACTTGAATCTGAATCAGTTCTAATGAGAATCTGAATCTGTTTTTTGTTTTTTTTTAACCAGAATCTAAATCAATTTGATCATAATCTGAATCAGTGTTTATCAGAATCTGAATTAATTTTAATAGAATCGGAAACAGATTTTTTTTAAAAATCAGAATCTGAATAATTTTGGAACAGAATAAAAATCATAATTTTTCAGAATAATAATTAACTTGATCATACTTTTTTAAAATAAATTTTTTAATAATTATATATTTTAACAGAATCGGAACAAATTTTATGAGACTCTAAATCAGGTTGATTTGAATTTGAATCCATTTTTCTGATAATCAGAATTTAAATATTTTCTATCAGCTGAATCAGTTTTAATGAGAATCTGAACCAATTTTGACGAGGATCTGAATACATTTTTTAAATCAAAATCTGGATCAATTTTATCAGAATGTGAATGATTTTTTTTTTTTTATTGGACTCTAACTGGATCAAAATCTGAATCTTTTTTTTATGAGAATCTTTTATTTATTTATTTATTTATTTATTAGAATCTGAATGCTTTTCTAATCAGAATTCTAATCAATTTGAGCAGGATCTGAATTAATTTGATTAGAATCTTAATTAGTTTCTATCATGATCTAAATCTTATTAAATCAGAATCTGAAAAAGATTTTTATCAGTATCTTAATCAGAAGTGGGTTAATGAAGTGTTATCTCTTGTTCCAGGTGATGTTCTCCACATCTCCTCACTGCACTAAGACTCATTGGAAGCAGACAGTTTTCTTTCTGGAGAAACCGATTCCTGTCCAGTCAGGTTTGTGAAACAATAATGATATGATAATGAACATAATGATTCATTATTACACAGCTTTACAGAAACAAAATGATCAAGACAAACACACACAACAAGTTTATAAATGATCATTTATTGAAAACTACATGTTCACACAGGAGATACTGATGCTGCGCTAATTTAAACACGATTAAAAAATTTGTCATGTTGTTCGCTTTATTCTATAATAATAATAATAATAATAATGATAATAAATAAATGTATATATTTGAAAAATCCAAATCAGATTTTATTGAATTTCAAGTCAAAAATGTATTTAAATTTGATCAGAATGACGCGTTTCCCAAAGCACATTAATTTCAGTGTACTGTACAGGAGCAGAGGAAGGAAGGACGGGAAAGTGGAGATTTACTCCATATTCCTTAAAACAAATTCATTCAGTCATAACGGAAAGAAACCTAAATAAACTGAGCGGCGTTTGAAACAGTTGTCCAAGAAGTAGAAAAATGTGGCTGCAAACAAAAATGCATAAACTGGAAAAAAAGAAAAAAAATCAAAAAGTCAAGAGTCCTGGGTCTAAGGTGCCGGAGGTTAAAGACTGGTCATGGTCACTCACTGCTCGCCTATTTTCAACAACAACATCACAGTTCACCTGATGTGTATCTCCTGTGGAAGCACTCAGCAGCTCTACTACTGCACGAATGTGTCTCGTATGACTGGTTATCTCACGGATATGACATTTCTGATTGTGATACATGTGAGTCATTCTCACACTCGGTTGTGCATGCAGGAGGTTCGAATGTGCAGAACAGCGACACGTTACAGACAGGTGTGAGTCGCTTATAGTTACAAAAGAGAACATTCAAGATGATTAAACCTGAGAGAAAAAAAACATGATCATAATGTAACAACACAAGGTTACTGATGGCCACTCAGGAACATTTTTGCAAGTGAGACCAGGGGAGAGGAGAGGCAGGAACAGAGACGGGGCGGACAACGGGGCAAAGTAATAACTGAGTAATGTAGGAAACTAAGAAGCTTTTTCTTCCCTGGTGGTGTGTAATGATTATTATTCTGAGAGAACAGTTCACACACAAGTGTCAGCCCTTCCAAACACCCCATCTCACACACACACACACACACACACACATACACATACACACACACACATTTTTAGCCTGATGGATGAATTTTCCTCGGAACACCTCAGCCGTTCGTATCCTGCCACCAAATAACTGTGTAACATACTTTGATAATTGCCTTATATTGTATAATTTGTTGTCTATAGTGTAAAAAAAACGTATTACGCCACCACTTTTTCTTTTTCTCTGCTGCTGTTACTGTACAGCTAGGATTAAATCAGATCACTGTAGAGCATCATTACATATTTCTCAGCATTTAGTTCTTAATACTTAATACTTTTAATTCTTAGTGGTATATTTTATTAGCATGACACATTACTTCATGCGGCTTACTTGCTTTTTAAATTAAATGAGCATATTCACCTCTTACTCCTAAAAGCATTTTTATTTCACTTTAGAGTACGTTTAGCTCGTTTATACTGGCTCAAAACGAGAGGAATAATCAGGCTTAAGGGGAAGTTTGTGCTCCCAGACAGAGCTGAGTGTGTGTGTGTGTGTGTGTGTGTGTGTGTGTGTGTGTGTGTGTGTGCGTGCGCACTCCTCTCAGCCAACTGTCCTGACTGATGATAAGTCTGTCTTATCGTAATAGGAATCGGGAAAATGTCATCTGATGTGCAGATGGATGAAGTTCCACTCTGAGATTATAAACGACATTTGGCCTGCGATAAAATTTCTGCTCGGTCGGCCATGTTTGTTTTGACTCTGCTGATAACGGCGTGGGATAAAGGGGTCGTGGGTTGTGCTTGGATGTTGCTGCATATTCCAGTACGATAGATAAAGGTGTTGTGAATGCCTCGTCGTCCCGGTCCTCCGCTCTAGATTTTACAGCCAGATGTCTGATTATATAAAATGCGATTTTAAAATCCATAATCCGTCTTCACCCCAGTGATGATTAATATAAACGTAGAAAATGCGAGATAGACCCCGGAGTGTATAAACATCTTTGTATCAGCTGATGTTTGATCGGTGTGTGTAGCAGCAGCCTTTTCCATCATTGCCTACACACACACTTATCATCTGACGCTTGCTTCTAAGCATTATTGCTCTGCATTTTAAACTGAGCCAGTACTTGGTTTCGGATTGGTTTCAGCTGGAGATAAGATGAAACTGCTTCCCAGAATGCCTTAATACTAAAGAAAATACACTTGTGAAGCCAGCTAAGCCAACGTACTGCGACACAGATGGCCACAACTGGCTAACGGAGCTGTGATTGACAAGGAAGAGGGAGTAAGCCCCACCCACTCAGAGAGAGAGAGATATTTTAATCCTTTTAATTTTAACTTTTATTTCCAAAAACCTTTAGATTGTCATCGTTCATTACATAGAGAGAATGGATTCCAAAAAAACAAAAAAAAGAGATGATGATAGAAAATACATTTTAATCTGTATTTTGTAAAAGTGAACCGTTTGATTGTGCAATTTGACTAACTGTGAAACTTTGTGAAACACTCCAGACGTTTACGAATTAATATACATTTTCTATTCTTTACTCAGCGATCTCATCATTGTGTGTTTACACTGATCATCCATGCCATCTCCAAACATTCAGCCCAGTATTGTGTCGGCGCCCCTCGTGCCACCAGATCAGCTCTGACCCCTCGGGGCGCGACTCCACTTCAGAGGTCTAGTGTACTGTGGTGTCCGACACCAGGACGTTGGCAGCAGATCATTAAGTGCTGTAAATTGTAAGGTGGATCAAAGTGAATCAGCGCATGTCATTGGGGTTGACTGGACTGGAGCCCCATGGGATCCTTGACCTTGACCTCTTTGCCTGCTGGGTCTCGTGCGTGTGGTGCACTGGGTGTTCTGGTGCCTTTCTATCGCAGCCAGTATTGACTTTTTTTTTTCAGTGATTTGTGCTGCATTGGTCTTTCTGTGGGATCGGATCGGACCGGACGGGCTGACCTTTGGTCCCCGCGGGTATGGGTGAGCCCTGGGTGCCCTTGACCCTGTCACCAGTTTACTGGGGTATAACTGATGGTCAGAGGTGCTCACTTCAACTGACATAGGGTAAAAAGAAATCCCCAGTGTTAAGGTAACTGTGAGGTAGAAGATGAAAACAAACAAAGAAAGTACTTATTTGTGCACTCAGTCACTAACTGCTTGGTTAATTCCAGTCCAGTAGCTCTAGTGTCCCCTTGTCTCACATCTCACCCTGTTTACACACTGATGGGAATTTAACAGCACAAGCTTGCCTTTCTTACAGCTCTCGCTAGGTCACACGCACACACACACACAATGATTCCCATGTGGATACACTTCACAAGAATGGTAAAGTCCTGAAAGTCGACCCAAGGGTGTCTCGTATCTTACAGTGCCAGGTGTCCTAAAACTGCACTCATACAACAAAAGCACCGTTTGCTTTATTATTGAGAGATACGACACGTCTGTTTTTCCGTTGTTCAGACATTACGCTCAGGTTGGATCTGATACCGGTCCACTGCTGCGGTGTTAGTTTGATACTCCTGCTCAGAGATAATCTTACTTATACTTAAATACTTACAAATCTTACAAATACTTAAATACTGTTAGAATGTCAGAGAGTATACAGAGCTATCAGAATGTAATCAGATCTGAGAGATCTCTCGATCTCAGACACAGACTGTACAGTATTTATATCAGATCTGAATTTGACAGAAAGTCCCAGCTGTCATGCTTTTTCCCAAATAAACAGCCTTTGTTTCACCCAAGTGTGTGAGGCACATCAGGGACCCATAAACGTTACAGCAGAACTAGGCATTCAGGACAAATAATGTCCTCCATCATCCTGCAGAAATAAACACAGGGTGCGGTGTTTACTATTTTTTGGATCCATTATTTCCAAAAGCTACACTACACCACAGTTTGATTAGACAGTATTGCAGTCTACAGCCTGGTACAGACCTCACAACCTTATGCAGAAATACTTAAGAGTGTAACAGTTTGAGTTTAATGAACAATGTGCCGTGTGCAGATTCAACAGGAAAAACAGAAGGTGCATCAAAATCACACTGATACTTTAACAGTCAGTCAGTCATATTAAACAGAAGCAGAGCTCTGTGTGTAGAACCTCAGTACGATCTGAACACAGTCTCTGCAGACCCTGTGTGAGACGAGGAAGTGTATATATACCAGGTGTGTGTTACACAGGATGCGAGAAGGACAGCACTACCCTAATATCGACAGAGTACACGCCCTCTGTGGTCTGTTTACGGCTTTGACCTAATATTAGTGAAGAATGAGTCCTGTTAGAGACGTGCACTTCAGAGCACTAATGGGAAAGAAGGCAGCGTTATTTCATATATTAACCAGACGCTGACAAACATCCTGCGAGAAAACCCTGGCAGAAACGCCTCAGTCTTGGAGCTCTGTTAATTAACTCACCTTCATTTCTCATGCTTTAGTTTATTTACATGGATCATTAAGACTAGACAGGTTCCCGTGAGTGTTTCCTGGACTAACCTGGACATCGGTGTGGCCAAAAGATCTCCCCATAATGCTCATAACCGCCTAGTGGTTCAGGACATCACAGTTTTCAGGTGGTTTTATTTGTGCTACAAAGAACATACCACACTAAATCTGTGTACGAAGTTCCACTGTTTAACATTCTACAGGTGCAACCGAGTTAATCTCACTGATTAACTCGGAGCACAGCATGGACACCACTCCAAGCGTAATGATGATACAGTCCTTATAGGCTTACTGATGGATGGAGGAAACATCGTCTACAGCGGCGTCTGGGAGGTTTTAACGCCAAGTCCAGCCCCAGAGGTGTCCAGAAGGGAGTTTTGATCGGATTTGTCCTGGCTCGCTCCACTGATCTGACTCTAATCTCCCTGAGTGGGATCTTGTGTAGTTATCTGACTTCATTTAGAAATGTTTTCTAATGAGCTACATTTTGCTGACTTCTTTAGAGGATTTTTTTTTCACTGCTCAACTAGTCGACACCCTCACTGTGAATGTATTGATTAATTCGTCTTTGTGTGATTCCTAGAAAGAACCAGGTCAAGTGAGCTTGACTTCTCAGAAGTCTTGTCTAATACGCAGATTCTTGTAGGTGCTTGTGTAAGTTTGTGTAAGCTGGAAAGGAAAAACGGATGAGTATCACTCTTAAAAGAGTGATAATATTATAGTATTGTTTTTTATTTTCTCTCTTTTTATTTTTATATGCTGTATCTATTTTTAAATTTATTTACTCCTGTTATTTTCTTGTGACTTATTTCTATGCTTTGGCAATACAACTGTAAATATTTGTCCTGCCAATGAAGCACCTTTGAATCTTGATTCTTGAGTCGAGGAGGTAACAAAAGATGTGTGTTAATCTTTTAAGTGTAAAACTTAAAAACTTTTAACAGTTTTCCTCCACATACGTACACATTTGACCAGCAGATCACACAAACCATGGGGAGCGTATAAGCATAACGTACTATACAGTGTGCATGATTCTCCAGGGTAGGGAATAGGGAGTAAAGGTGGCATTCAGGACACCGCCCGAGAAACTAAAATACTCACCATGTACAAAAAACACAACTGCAGCTGACATGATTCGGGCTTATTCCAGTTTAACATGAAATGAATAAAGGGTTACATTTATGTGTGTGTGTGTCTGTGTGTCAAGAACAGGAATGTTTTATAGCTCTTCGTTTCTCATTATGGCCTCTGTCGCTCTTGGTTGGTTTTTCATGTGTTTAATGCAAATAACGTCATGATGGACGACTCCTTTTCCCCCCCTTTCAATTCCATGCATGGGCAGCGTCCGGCTCACAGAGAGCCTAAAGATCCTCCAGAATTACTCTGTTTAATGAGATTTGGCTCATGGGAGGCTAAAGTTTCATTTTGGAAAATATGTTATAACACTTTTTTTAAGCACTATACCATGACGATGAATAAGAATCATTTTCTGATGGCAGATGTGTGATTGCTTTTTTTTATTTATAATAATTATAATATGACAACTCTAATGTAGTTCTGGTAAACAATTATAAAGATTTAGGGTATGCTCAGTGCAATTTTGCAATATTGCAATTCCCCCAATACTAAAAATCTATATGTAAGACTGTTTGGAGCAAATTAAAATCCTATGAGACATTACCAAGGCATGAACTGTGTTGTAATATATAATAGAAACGTAGACATATAAGATCCAAATGAGTTGTGAATTATGAGGAAGCAAACCTGTTCAGTAGACACGATGCTGCTGTTACCGTAGTGTTCCTCACCTCCACCTGTCTCACACACTTACATGCGCTTTTGCACGTGCTTTTAATGTGAGCCGTTTCTAACTTTTGTATTTGGGTAGCAAAGCTATTAATAAGGATGAGATCATGCATCATCCTGAACAGGAAATTGGAAATACTGTAGGTATTTCATGAGCACAATGCTGCTTATGCAAAGATAATGAGAGAAATCAAATAAAAATTGGTTTAAAATTGTAAATGTTTTTTATAAGATGATAACTCTTTTATTTATTTTAAGTGCAATCATCTAAACTTGTTGCCTTTAAACATTAGAACAGTTTCCCAAGCCAAGTAACACAATGATTATACTGCACATTGTCACATTCAACATTGTACATTTAAAAAGTGAGAAAATTAAGAGAAACAGAACAGAAACCACTATACTATACTATACTATACTATACTATACTATACTATACTATATAAACAGTACTACTCTATCATTAACTCTTCCCCTTTAACAGCAGTAAAAGCTGATTAAAAAAAATTTTTTTTTTGCTTGTTTTCTAACTGAGTAAACATTCATTTACCCCCAGTGGTGGAACATGAATTATATCAAAGTGATTATCTGATTTCATCAACAACACTGTATCCTCTCTCTCTCTCTCTCTCTCTCTCTCTCTCTCTCTCTCGCTCTCTCGGTCTGGTTTGTGAAGCGACTCCTCCTCCTCAATCTGGAGCTGACAGACATGTCAGTGATCCAACAGCAGAAATCATTCTTTAACGTCCCTCTTGCTTGTTTAATGGTGACAGTGATACTGTTTTGTATGTAATGTTTATGTTGGTGTTATTCAAAGGCTTTATGTTATATTCATGGGCTTTACCGAGCTTCTCAATTCAGTCAAGGATAAATTTGAAGTGTTATAGCTACTTAAGTCTACATATTATGTAATACTGTGGTCATAGCTACAGTATTATAGTGGCCAGGAGCAGATGGCAGACTTCTTTTGTGTTTTTTTCTCCTTTTATAGTGATCTTGCATAGTTACATTTTATGTTTAAAAATTTTACATTTTTAAAAATATTTTATGTTGAAATTCAATAGAAAGCTGGGCAAATAGAATTCCATCAGCACATTATGTTATCCTTTACACTACCAGTCAAAAGTTTGTACACCCCTTCTAACTCCATGGTCGTTCCTGATTGTTTATTTCTTTCTACACTGTAAAACGATACTGAAGGCGTTTATCCAAAATCCACAATAATCTCCTTTGAACAGTTGATATTGAGATGTTTATCTGCTACTTCT
>JAQMYI010000007.1:1278471-1299903 GCA_030014275.1 Clariallabes melas | reverse complement strand
TATACATACAGGCGATGCTCACTCACTCACTCACTCACTCATCTTCTATACTGCTTTATCCTGTATTCAGGGTTGCTGGGCCTGGAGCCTATCCCAGGAGGACAGGGTGCCAATCCATCACTACAGGTAATTTGGGAACGTCAATTAAACTAATATGCAGGAGGAAAGCCACCAAGCATGGGGAGAACATGCAACCTCCATGCACACAGAGACACGAATCGAACCCGGACCCAGGAGGTCCAAGGCGACAGTGCTAACCACTACACCACAGGCGATGCTGGCACTGCAAATGAATGCAAACTTATTCTGATCACCTTTATCCTGTGATAAAGCGATCTTAGGAAAACTTCTTCTTTGTTCTCAGTATAGCAAGAACCTGATGTGAAGAGTGGAGAATGAAAATGAATTACTTTATATTTACATTCATATCCTATGGCAGAATATTTTACAACCACCAGATCTTACACCCAACTGAACAAATATGGGCGATCATGAACTGATGTGTCAGACAGCGCTCTCCACCACTATCCTCAAAATACCAGCTAAAACAGTGCTCCAGTACAGGTCCAGATGTACATAGTGTATAATCTGTGCCTAGTTCTGTAAAAGCTATTCTTGGGTCCACGTTGGTCCAATTAGCAAGGTGTTCCCTTTAATTTTTCACTTGTTCTGTGGGAAATTCCCAGGATATCAGCAGTTTATGGAATCCTCAAAACCAACATCCATGCCACAATGGAAGACACAGAGCTTGCCTGTAGTTTTTCTTCATTTGGATGTTTGATGTGAACATTATTGTAATTTAAACCTTGAACTTAAACCGGAGTCCGGGAAAGAAACCCACCAAGCACGGGGAGAGCATGCAAACTCCATGCACACAGAGACAGGAATCGAACCCAGACCTTGAAAGTGCCAGGCGACAGTGCTAAACACTACTCCATCGTACCGCCTAAATCCTGACTTTTTTTTTTTTTTTACACAATGATTATGGAGAAAACTTACATACTTAAACAATGGAAGAAATACATCATGGTTTACTGCATAGTTTGGAGATGTAACTTAAAGAAGTGTTTGTGTACAACATTCCGTACCTACATAATCCGCACCTCATCAGCTCACCTGTCCCTCTGTAGACTCTATGTGAAGGATCACTCAGCAACAATTCCATAATCAATACCGCTATAACATAACACCACCAGTATCATAATCATGTTATACAGGTACATTTTCTCGCTCTATTTTAAATGTCTAACGTTCGTATTTATGTTGGATCCATGCGCTTAGTTAGCCTGCGCTTAGTAGTTGTGTCTTGCTGCCTGTTTGATATCATCCTCTTATCTCATGAAGAATGAAGGGGTAATGTGACAAATTATATTGGCCTACTGTGTAATTAATGACCAACTGATCACTGAGATTATTATCTCATCTTAATAAGGGTTGGCCTCCTCCAAAAGGATTTATTTTTTCTTTAGTGTTTCTATACTAGTTATTTAAGTGTTTCATGATTTATTTTAGATTAGATTATCACCCAGCTGGTTTGGTTAAATTAGCATGCTTCTGGATTAAACCTTTTCCCCTTTGTTTTGTGTTCAGAATGCAGTACTAATAATATAGACCAGAAATCACACAAATATGTTTATCTTGATGATTGCAAAATTATATATTCATGTGTCATGTTTTGCTGTGGTTATATTCCTGAAACACAAATGCTCATTCAAAAAAAGTGCCATTAAGTAATTAACCATCCATCTCAAATCATTACTGACAAGAACTGAGTAATGACACATAATTAGTAATAGTCACACAATTATCCCTGACTTGCTTATGTCTGCTCGTGTGTAAGTAACTTAATCTAACATTGTAGAGGTGTGTAAATTAGTGTAGCCATGTAGTGTATGTTTAATTCCGTAGCATGCTCCTGCTCTATCCAAATGAGGTGTGGTCTAACGTTTGGTTAACTTGATCTCAGTACACAATTGTATAGAATGTCTTTATATACTGAGGCATTGCAATGTCATTTCCCTGGAACTAAGCGGTCCAAACCTGTTCCAGCATGACAGTGATACCACAGGCAATTCTGGAGTTTGTTGGGGCTTTACGCAAAAACAAAAACAAAAGACAGGTGGCCTCACCAACTAGCATTCATCACCATTAGCTCATAAATACTAAATACATTTGTCAGCCCTCAAGAGCCCCCTATTGGTCTGGTGCCCCATGCAGTTGCCTGCCTTACTGGTTGACAAACAGTGTTCTCTGAATGCCCCTGTGGAAGCCAAATAGCCATCCATTATGACTTTTTGGAGTGGAAGAGCTTGAGCGTCCTGCACGCACCCCTGATCTCAACACCACCGAATGCCAACTATGCACAAAGCTTCCTCGCAGGACATCAGTCGAGCCTCACTGATCCTCATATGGGTGAGCGAGCAAACTCCCACAACCCCCGCTTTAAACTCTAATGGTAAGTCTTCTTCTGATAATAAGTGTGGAGGTTACTATAATAACAACAAAGGAGACTAAATCTGAAACTAAATGGTCATACATATTTGGCCATATATTGTAACTTACAAGAGGATTATTATCATTCCTAACCTGCCGGATGTCAAAGTGATGGAAGTGATAATTGGACTAAAACTTGATGTAGTGACTGATTGCTTAACAATCTTCATTTTAATTCACATTAGATATAATTATTATTATGCCTCATTTAAAAGAACCATAAATAGACAAAAATAAGAACGCTTGTACAAAGGTAATGAAAGACAATTACTCCTGTTAGATGAGTGTATCTCTCCAATATAGTAGAAGACATCGTCCTAGATTCTTATTTAATACATTGGTTGGTGGACAACAAGTAGGAAGCTCAAACGCCAGCAGCATGTAATAGCAATTAGTTTTCCATGACACAGTTGATAGCATTGGCGTATTGACTGACAGGTCAGACATTTTGATTAGCTAGTTATGTAGAGACCAGTATAACCACATCACTAAGGTTAATAGAATCATTTACCTCAAAAGACTGAAACATTTTCACTGGTTTCCTTTTTAAAACATTAATCCCTGACACATTAGGCATTTTCTGGAGCAAATACTACCCGAAGCATTTACACCTCTGTTAAATGTGATACACTCCTCCCATTTATCAAACCATTGATTACAAATCTGACCTTGACCCTTGTCAGCTTTCAAACTATAGACTAATATAAAAATGTTCTTATTAAATTCTAAATTATAGAAATGTCTGCAGCTTTGGACAGAATTGTATTTTCCTACATGTATTACTTGATCTCAGTGCAGCTTTTGATGCACTATATTACAATAAACAATAAATAATCACATCAGACCTGTATTATTATATTACCTTTTAACAAAATACAAATGAGAATTTAATGAACATTTTGGGTGTGTGGAAGTAAAAGGAAAAAAAAAATCAGTAATCTGGTTGATTGGTTTATATTCAGGGCATGTGACTCAGAATTAATCACATTCAAACTCATTTAAAGTAATTATCATACACCTGCACTCATTAAATGATTCAAATTAACCTTAAATAAAGATCTGCTATTAATATAGCATAGTATTTTCTTGGTTTAATTTGACAATCAAAGTCAAGTTCCTCAAAGTGCTTACAAAGTATGTTTGCGATCTCATTGACGAAAGGTATCTAAAAGTACGGAATTCTGAAACATAAGATGTACTATAAAACACTGTGGTAAAAATGGATCACCACCATAACTATGAAGAACAGACTGCCATGAGACATACAGCAACATTAAGGAGTGACAGGAATGTCTGGCCTGGGAAGTAAGATAGCTAGACAGAAGATTTTTGCTTCTGCAAAAAATATTCCAAGTGTCTGAGACCAATAAAGAACTTTAAGTCATAACACTAAAAAATATGTTTTGTGCAAAATCAGGACAGGTTATTCTACTCCCACACCTCACACCCTACCACAAAAAAAGCTTTGGTGAAGCACGGTGGTAGCAGCATCATGCAACGGAACAGCTTCTTTTCACCAGGGACTGGGGCTTTTGTTAAGATTTTTGTTGAGAGCTCCAAATACCAATCTTCAGTGTGGCACAAAAGTCTGGAGTCTTTTTTTTTTTATATAAAAAAAAGTATAAATTATAGCAAATGCTCAGAGTTACAGCCTCTAAATTTGCAGCACTTGTGTATTTGCTGAATGCTATTTCTTAATATACATTTCTAAATGTATCAGAAATGTTGAAATGAAATGACGAAATGTTGAAAGGATGTTACACACAAGGACGATTTTCTCCTTTAATGCAACGATTGTTCTGACGTCCTGACATCAGATAACCGTGAAGACCAAGAAGCTGAGTGGTGTTAGGTTTGGTTGTATTAAATCATCTATTGTTAGTTTGGAAGCCATCTTAGGTATTATAACTTCACAACTCTCTTTCCATCATTTTATGCCATAATCAAAAGAGACAGTGTGGTGTGATATTTACATCAAAACAGCAGAATTGTCATATTAATACAATTTTTATACAAAGTATAGACATAGTATTACAAAGTAAAGACAGATAGATAAGAGAGAAAAAAAAAAACACTTTTTAGACTAATACTAACTCAAAGCACAAAGCTTGAAAGAAGATGATTGAATTTTTGTTTCTTTGTGTTTCCTGAAATGTTTCTATTCATTTCTCATTTGAATATTGTTGGTTTCTATTTCACATTAAAGGTGGAAAAATACAACATTGTTTATTATTTATTTAATTAATTAATTTATACATTGTATATGGATGAAGAGGAACACAGTTTGGGGAATGAGTAAATGGGAACTCAAATAGATAAAGGCAGATGAATACATAGTGGTCGTGTTAAAGGGATGAGTGGAGGGATGAATATAGGGGGATTAGAAGCATGACTGCAGGGACGGATGGAGGGATGGAGAAGCAGAAATCAATTACGGTTATTCTGTGTTGACAGTGTAATTAAAGGCGGAGTGGCTTTATCTCTGATTTACGACATGTACTGCCTGAGTGATTATCATCCTCACCACACAACTGCACACAAACACACACACACACACACACACACAATCACACATAATAAAGCACTAACACACATTTCCGCAATAGACCCAAAACCCACACAGGCGGTGGTATGACCAATTCAGTCCTGATACACACAGATGGGAACATAAGACACACACACACACACACACACACACACAAGTTTAGACGCAGTGCACTAAAGCACCTAGAGCCTACACACACCGCAGTTCGGGGAGGGGGACTGGAGCAAGATCTCACACACACACACACACACAGCCACGCGGCTGGATAACGCACAGGATGACGCACAGAGAATAAAGGAAGTTTACAGTGATGCGGGATTGTTACGTGCACACGTGATGTCCAGCGGATCACACTTTACACCCCCATGCTTAAGTGTTTAATATACAGTGAAAAGGGGCGGGGTTACTGCCTCTGGGGGTAAAAACAGCTGTAATGCAGTAACTTCACAAATCTCTTTCCATCATTTATCAGAATTAATCAGAAAAAAAGTCAAAAAGTCAGAATTAATCTAATCATTTTAATAACATTTTTATACAAAGTATAATCATAGTATTACAAAGTAACATAAACATAGTATTTATCATGGGGATAAAATGTCACTTCCTATATCAGGCGGAAACGACACATTTTGAAAATTGTACTGGATAAATTTTTTTAATAAAAAAATAAATCTATTAGTAATTGTTCTTTCATGTTATTCAAATAAATATTAATATATTTCAGGCCCGCTTTAATTTTAACCTACTGTAATTCAGTTTTATTAACGAAATAATTCGTTCACCCTTAAATATGTCGCCTTGTAATATTTTACTATATATTATTATAGTCTAAAACATTCATATATTAATAATATTATTTTCTTAATGCAAAATAACGTTCTCTTAAATGTTTTGGACATAAAGTATAGCTATTATTATTATGATTATTATTGTTGTTATTATTATTATTAGTAGTAGTAATAATAATAATAATAAAAATAAAAAAAATGAAATAATAATAATAATAATGCGTTTGCAATTTATTAATGTAAGCAGATATCAGACAAAATCGATGCCACTTTTTGCACTTATTATTATTATTATTATTATTATTACATATCAAAGTTATAAATGCGTCACGCTTCCTGCACAACCTCACATCTACAGCTGGCATTTAGCCAGATGTGTGTAATTAGAGAAAGGTGAGATTTGTGAGGTGTTGTACATGGTATAGTGTTAAATGTGGTCTCGTGTAGTTCCATCTCTCAGGCGTGTGTTTGATGGACACTGTGTGCGCAATGCAGAGGATATGTTTTATGTCTACACCTGGCTCACTGAGATTAAAAAAAAAAAAAAAATCGAGTGCGTGTTTTATTATAACGAATAAGGTACTAAAAGATTACACATCCGTACTGGAACTGCAGCTGTAGTCCCAAAAATAACCCGGTCCATTAAAGGCCTGTGGAAGCAGGAGATAGCGTGCAGATAAAAAAAAAAAAAAAAGTTAAAATGATGATGCTGCATTGCCGTCAGGGTGCAGGCTGGCCATGATGCACCAGACAACCAGTTCGTCACCTATTTTCTATTTAATACTTAATACTGTGGTGAAGCGGAAAGAATGCCCTACACACACTCTAACACCCCCTCCGGGTATTTATGTCCCCGAGATCCAATTCTACCCCTAAATGAGGTTTAAAGGTGCACTCCAGTCGGGTGATAAAGGTAAATGAGTGTGGAGCTAAAACAAAGAAAGTGCACTAGATGGAAGTTTATAAAAAGGGTTCTGCAAAAGCCAGTGACACTATCGCGACCCGGAAGTGACACACAAAACAAATCAGCACTGATAAACGTGTCTGTGTGGCATTGTGTGGGGTTAATGAGTGGGCATGATGGGCTTGGGCACGGTGCGCAATGCAGGGGTCTGTTTTAATACTCACATGGTTTCATACCTGCTTTCCTCCTTTCAGCACATCCCTCACAAAAAGGATAGAGCAAGGGCGTAAATTAAAAGCAATAAAGGAATAGATTAGAAGTTTTTTTTTTTTTTTTTTTCAAAATTAAACGGTTTTTGTCAACAAACTGCCAAAAAAAAGTCCAGTTCTAAAAGTTACTACTCCCCTCTAAAAAAAAAACCCACGCACTGCACGTGAAGGCTGATGATTTATCTTTAACTTGGTGCTGAAGGAAATGTGTGACGAGGTGAAGGGCACCTTGCTGTGCACTGACGCAAACCCACACACTTATAGAAAGCTTTGCACACTTTGCACAAACCAAATCCACTCCTGCCTGCCCGCCCGCGCGCTGCTGCTCCCCATCCGGCCGGCCTTTATTATTTATTTATTTTTATCCTCTCTCTCTCTCTCTCTCTCTGTCCGCATTCCTCCTGCACTGGTGTGCACATGGTGAGTAGAGCGCTGGTTTCTTATGTTTCGTCCTGCATGCTGCTGTTATTTATTATAGTGCATTGATTTCTTTAAAATTCAGCATTAACTTTGAAACTTTAAGGTACATTTTATTACTTTTCCTTCCAGCTTTTGAAGAACTAGCATTTTCTTTCTGCTTTTCATCTGAAATATTTACTCTTAGGTTTTCTTTAGATATAAAACAATCAAATGCATGTTTTTTCGTTGTGTAAATGTGTATATTTATTTTTTGGCTGTAATTATTTGACAGAAGTTCAGCTAAATTCCAGATACCTTCTAACCTTCTATGGAAAGTTTTAAATCCCCTGCATTATGATGCGACTCGATCTCCTAGTCTTATTATTATTATTATTATTATTAGATATTTTTCTTTCTTTCTCCTTTTATTTCTTCTTTTTTTGTTTTGTTTCTTGGTGCATTAATGCCGGTAGGGGGGTGGGGGGTGTGAGGAGGGAGGGGGTGAGGAGAACCCCCCGATCCCCGCGCGCTCGCGCTCCTGTGCTGCCCATAAAACGCAGCGCGCGCTGAGTGACAGCGGGGCAAATGGGGCGGAAAATTAAAGCATCTTTCGCTGAGGGGTAAAAAACGAGAAGCGAGAGGAGCACGTGCTCAGAAAACGAGCTAAAATATCGCAAACGGTCGACATCTACAGACACACAGTGTATATATATATATACAGTACAGTATATACAGTATATACTATTAAGAAAAAATCATCCCTACATCCAGGGGAATATATTCTTCTTAATATTCTGTCGGAGTATTTATTACTATTGCAAACAATATATTTGTAAATGTATAATATCACGCAGAGCGAACTGCAGGGAAGCCTGGTGGAGATAAAAAAGAAGGCATAAGCTAAAAACGAAAAAACATCTATCAATGTGAATAAAAAGATATTTTTAAAAATATTTTGAGCAAAAATTCGATTGCATTATTGATGCTATTATTATTATTATTATTATTATTATTATTATTATTAAATGGAGTTTCAGTAAAAAAATGATTTAATCTCTCAGTTTTACGTGAATTCTCTGAGCGCGCACACACACACACACACACACACACAGCCCCGTCATTAACGGAGTATTTGCGCTTGACGCTTTTGCAGGATTTCTCCGACATGCAGAGGCAGCAGCACGAGGGCGCGGTCGGAGTTGCCCCTCGTGCTCCGGGGGACGCGGTTCAGTTGCCCCCTGATGTCACCGAGCGCAAAACCTTCTGCCCCGCGGAGAAGAAATCAGGAGAAACGGATTCCACCAAAGTGTACGGAACGTTTCCGAGCGGGGCCCCCGCTCCTCCTCCTCCTGCTCCTCCGGCTCCTGACCCTCATAAGGATGCCTCCGGGCAGTTTTTACCCCAAACGGATAAAGCCATGTCGCAGAATAACTGCCCCTCCTCCACGAAACAGGGGGCAATGGTGGTTCTGGGCACAGATGGCACTGCGTCTGTTCAGCTCAACCGGGTAAGTGGATGTCAAATTCACTTTTTGTTACTCAAAAGAGAGGCATTTATGGACAATTAAACCCGAATTAACCTCTTGGGGAGAGGGCTGGGCTAAAAGCATGTAGGGCGAGAACAAAGCTTTAGGGGCATTAGAGGTGGTAAAACTACACCTGACAATCTGTTCTGTACTGCTGGGGTGAGATCTGCATGACAAACAAACCATGCAGTGTGGAATTAACACATTAATACCAATAGTGTTCACATCAGCATGAGTCAAAAGAAGAAGAAGAAGAAGAAGAAAGGATGGATGTGACACTTACCCTATAAGACCCGCAGTGCTGAGGTCTGGGCAGCTTCACCTGCAGTCTGCTCATCAGGACGATTTAGAATTATTTTTCACCAAACTAAGGACTGTGTAATATAGATCTTAATACACAAAATAAAGACTCACACAGAAGAATTAACACAGAATTAGGAAAGTTAGCTTCACCTGGCAGTCTGTTCCGGAGTGCTGAGGTCAGCATGTATATTAGATCTGAATAGGAACAAAAAGATGGAGAAATAATGTCAGCTGTGTGCAGAGGGAAAATTATTTGCAGTCTCACTTTAAAACATGCAATGCTGAAGGAAAAAAAAAAACATTATAATATTTAAGTAATGAATACTTAGAACAAAATGATGAGATCAGCATGTGAGATCATACGCACATGCAGAAACAGAGAGAAATATTAAAAGTGTAAATTTAAAAGAAAAAAAAAAAAGACTAATTTTGTAAGTAATTGCCTACAGAACTGAGTCAACACAAGCTATTATACGTGGTTAAAATTCACCTGCCAAGCGTGATATGTACTGCTGAGGTCAGCATTTTAGGAGAAAATTCTCAGCTTTGTGTGGAGCCCTACTAATAGGAATATACAGTAAATATTCCTTTTAAAATTATAAGCGAGTTGCAAATTAACACCTACAGTGGTGCATTACCTTTCTTCTTAGTGTTAGAGCGGTCAGTTACACCGGCAGTCTGTTCATCACTGCTGAGCTCAGCATCAGGGGAAACAAAAAATCCCAGAGAGTGTTTGTTCACAGAACAGGAAATGCCCTGGAGTGAATTTTAACAATTACGATAACAAATTAATGTGTGCAGTGTTACAGTGTTAAGGTCATAACACTATTGCTGCAATCATTTCTATATAGCTGAAGTCAGCATATGTACTAAAGAGAGAGAGAGAGAGAGAGAGAAGGAAAAACGTCTTAATGCACAGAAATAGAAATGCAGTGTTGAATTAATACCGATAGCACAGACTAATACCACGTTCAGAGGAGGAATTAACTATGGTGTTGAATTAGTTAAAAATTTAACCTGGCATTTTGTTGATTTCTGCTGAGCTCAGCACATGTACAGAAAAATCTCTCCTTTACAGGACGATTTGATATGTTAATTTTATACAGAATGTACACATACGGTGTTAATTCAAACACATTTTAAATGAACATTGTTTTTAATGTTCAAACACATTTTAAATGAACATAATTTTAAAGAACACTTTGTGTTTAATTCATTCTGCCTGCACTGAATCAAAGCTCACAGTGATGAATTAGTACCTGCAGTCTTAAACCCATTACGTTTCTCTGCATCACACTGAAGCTGGGTCTCTATTTTTGAGATTTTACACAGCATACATTAACACTAACATGTGTGCTTGGTGTTCTTTTTTTTTTTTTTTTTTAGCCCTGCAGTACTTAATAATTTTATTTTATATAGGGTTTATAGGTTTTTTTGTGTCCTGCGGTTAAGGTTAGGGTTAGATCAAGGTGGAACATAGCTTTAATTATCTGCATTAATAATTATGTCAAAGGAAAACCCTGGAAGGTGTGTGTGTGGCCTTGGGGAATTATGATTCTTGAATATCTGGACAATATTTTTGTAATCCATTTGCTAGCACAGTGGTCCCACGGTGGCAGTTTGTGGCAACACATATAACCCAGTGCTCTTAACTCTGCTGTACTACTGCTTTAACACTGTATAAATGCACTGCAACCTTAACACTGCAGTTGTATACTATAACCTCAGTACTGCAGCCTCAACACTGCACAACTGTACTGTAAGTCTGAACACTTCACTACTGTACCCCAGTGCTGCAGGTTTAACATGGCAGTGTTGGACCATGGCTCAGTAACACAACACACTGCAATAGGTTTAACACTACATTAATATACTGCAGCTTTCATACAGAACACAATTAATTTATACAATTAATTTATACAATTAATTACTGCACTTGTAAATTCGCATCACTGTACCGCATCACTGTGGATCACTGCTAACACTGTGTTACTAGGTCAAAGCTGAAACACTGTACTGTACTGTAACCGTACTGTAACAGCACTGCATGCTTTATAATGCACGGTACTTGTGTACAGCAGCCTTAACACTGCACTGCGGCTCAACACTAAATTACAGTGCTGCAGTTTAGTGCACTGCGGTTTGGGACGGAGCCAACCAGTTGTGACGGTGCTTGTGTGACACTGCAGTATAATTACTATTGTCTTTTCACAGAGGAAAAAAAAAACACGTATGCTGTACACGCACTTATTGTACATACAAACACACCAACAGCAGGGTGTGATTTGCAGTGTTTGATTTGCAGTGATGTGATTTGTAGTTGTGATAAATGAATCACAAACGAGTGAGTCATGAAAATAATCAAATAACATGCTGCGTATTCATCTGTGATTCTTAAAACTTCTACAAAATTTCGGATGATGTTTCTGTATCTCTTGGTACATAAAGTGACTTCTGCTGGTGTGAGGTCTGTTTCTGTTTCTCCTGAGAAATCTATTCGTTTCATGGATCTTCTTGTTTTCTCACTTTATTTAGCTTGTTTTTATTTTATCCTGGTGTGTCTAATTATTTCTGGCCTGACTCAAGTTTTTTTCCCCACTTGTGTTGATATGGTAAAATTCAGCGATTGCCTCTTACTAGTATTTCTATTTGACTAAAAAATTAATAAATATAGGCTTAAGTGCTTATTATATTATTATGTAAGTGATGAAGAACGCTGTCTACCACTTTGGGGTTTGGTGTGAGGTTTGTGGTCAGAACATACTGTCAGAATATACTGTACTGTATTTGTATTGCCTGATGGAGCATCTTGCCTCAAAGTGGACAACTAGACAAAACAACGGCAGAATAATGTGTCACAGAGCATCGGAGGCCTAATGGACCTCTTCACTGTAGGGGTCAACTATTCAGACCTTTACCATTCTCCTGGAGTCCATGTGCGGTGGTCCAGCTAGCAAATATTCTGTATAGTGACAGATGATTGTATAACCCCAACAATGCACCATGTTTTACTTTCATTTCATTATTTCTTTCGGCTAATTTTAATTTAATTGTGGTTTATAGAAAAGAACCTTTTGCTAATGTTTGCAGATATCCTTTAAAACTAACATTTCTGCTACTTTACAACAGAGCTGGTGCACTGGACACTGATCATTTTCTAAAGATTGCTTGCTGCATTAGGGTGATTTCTCATGGTAACTGTTGTGGAATCAGTCTTTTAGTTCCGCTTACTTACTGTTGTTGTTGGTCCCCAATCTGGTCAGCATGTTCCTGCAAAGTCCTTCCAAGCTTTCATGAGGTTGCCAGATTGGTATTTCCCCTTTAAAACTTGCTTGGATGACAACCCTCATATGTTTGTAAACCCCAGTCTTATTACCACGGTGGATCTTGGCTCTTAAACGTTAATCTACTGGCACAACGATACATAACATATTGTGACCAGATTGAAACTCTCTCACTGAATGCTGATCATTCCTGGGATTTTCCAAGCGTCCATTCGAGTCTCTCATTTTAAGATAATCTGTGTGATTAACCACGAGCTTTTACTAAGAGAAGAATCGTTTTTTCTGTTTGCTTTACAATTTCTGACAGGAAATAGTCTTGAAGATAAACACAACTGTCCACGGTTTTGTTGTACTAGATGAAGTGTTCTCCTGCGTTTATGAGAATGTTAGAGAATTATTATTATTATGATGACGACAGCAAGGTGGCACAGCCGCCTCTCAGACCTGAACTTGGACTAGTGACATGGCAGAGTTTTTTATCCTGCTTTACCCTCCACATTGGGTTGAAAAACATGCCAGGATGTGGACTGTGTGTATGGTTCCCTCTGATGGACTGGTGTCTGATTCATGGTGTAATTCCAACTTCATGCATATTGTTTCTGGGATTGGCTTCCAGAGCCACAATGACCCTGGCAGGGATAAAGTCATTACTAATGAATGAATGAATGAATGATGAGAAATGCTAACACATGGCTTAGTTATGTTTGGATTGAGTGACTGTGCAGATCATAGTACAGTGATCTACATCATTTTAATCCATATAAAACCATTTAGTAAGGCCTCTTAAGCCATTTAGTAATGGTTATCCATATAAAACCATTCATGTGCATTAGAATAAACCTGTTTCACCGTCAACAGTCACCGATATTCATTGTTATGAAGATATTCATTGTTTTAAAATGCTTTCTTTTCCTTACAGGAGGATCAAGATGATGATGAAGAAGGTGATGAGAATAAAGCGAGAGGAAACTGGTCCAATAAGCTGGACTTTATCCTCTCGATGGTTGGCTATGCTGTGGGTTTAGGAAACGTGTGGAGGTTTCCATATCTCGCCTTTCAAAACGGAGGAGGTGAGAGAAACTATAAGTGAAACATTATGCAACAAAACAAAACAAATTGCCAACTATAAATAAAATGTTCGGCAGTAATGTTTACATAACACAATAGTGTGTAAAGTTAGAGTTCTATTAATAAACCTAAGCAGCCACATATGTATTGTTTATTTATGAAATATTATATCTACATAAAAAAATCTGAATGTTCCAGTGAACGTCTGTAAACTTACTGTACACATTACAAAATCCTGTAAATCTGATGAATCTAATTGGCCAGATAATATCGTTCATTCCTGATCATTCATTACTAATTATGAGATTATTATTATTATGGTTAATATATTAGACTCTATATATTCAAACATACATGTAACATATAAGTCTGACTGTCCAGCTTGGTTTAACGGGACTGTAAATCTACCTGACCAGTTCCTGGGGGTTTAGTGTGTGTGAAGGTGTCTTTCCCCTCAGTGTGTCTGCAGCTGAATCACCTTCGGCATATTTGTATTGGTTGCTATATTGAATAATTATTTAACTTTTATTATATGATTATTTAGTAATAACATACCTTACGTATTATTATTTTACCATTTCACAATAGCTGGTGTGAACGAAGATATATTAGTTTAACAATGTCTACATGTGTGTGTTTTGCAGGTGCATTTTTGATTCCATACTTGATCATGTTGGGTCTTGCTGGAATTCCCATCTTCCTTCTGGAAGTTTCTTTGGGCCAGTTTGCCAGTCAAGGACCAGTTTCTGTATGGAAGGCTATTCCAGCTTTACAAGGTAAACTTACAACTTTAAACTTAACGTTAAGCTCACATTTCCACATTTAAACCTTGCAGTCATGCTATAATTTTCAAGTTTTTAAGGTAAAATATTTTAAACCCCCCCCCCCCCTTTTCAATATTTTCAATATTCAATATCTTTTTTTTTTTTACTTTAGTTTCTTTAATCTTTCCTCAGAGTATTTAATAACCATTATGTTTCCTACACAGCTGGTCAAACATCACTACTAAACATAACAGCAGTGCAGTTGTAGCCTGTTATACAAAAGTCTGTTCTGAGTGTCACTACACTCACCTTTACATCAGCCTTAATTTATATTTACCCTTACAGGTATTTATATGACAGTTAGGAAGAAGATTCTAATATAGATCATTACAGTCTAGGATCACTGGGATGATCATGTTGCTAAAATAAATACTATGCATCAGTTTCATGTCTCAGTCCGTGATGTGTTTGCCTGTTGGTCAGTAATGTGCTGTATCTTATCTCGTTTATTTATTTTAGGTTGCGGGATTGCCATGTTGATTATATCAGTCTTGATAGCCATATACTATAATATAATAATGTGCTGGACACTGTACTACCTGTTCGCTTCGTTCACTTCGTTGAAGGGCTTATTGCCATGGACTTACTGTACAAATGAATGGAACACAGCTGAGTGCAAAGACAAAGACATGCTGCAGCTAGGTAAGGACCAACGGTCTGTTTGTCTGTCTGTCTATGTCTATCTATCTATCTATCTATCTATCTATCTATCTATCTATCTATGTGAAACAATACAATACAATATAATAAATGCAGTTTAATTAATGCATCTCCTTTTCTGCTTAACAGAGTTTATCTTCTTGTCCATTCAAATATTCATCTTGTTTGCATCCTCTCTTTCTCTATATTTCTCGAACACTCCAATTCATTACATATCCATAACAGCAGAATTTGTTCATTATTGTTTTAATAATCTATTTAAGCTTGTTTTGGACAAACACAGACAAAGGGAGCGGACAGCTTTGAGTAACAAAGGGCTAATAAAAGATTTTTTTTACGCCAGAAGTTTCTTAATCCCATTGAGAATTCGTGGTTAAGAGGTGGGTGGAGAAACAAAAACCCACACATTCTGACAAACTCCAGGAATTGCTGGGCTGCGCCATCAGTCAGGGTGTGGCCCAGAAGTTGATTGACAGAATGCCAGGGTGAATTGTAGAGGTCTTGAAAGAGAAGGTCAACACCACAAATATTTTAACCCTTTGGATAAACTTAATGTAATTGTCAATAAAATGCTTGTAATTATACTTCAGTATACCAGAGTAACATCTGAGAAAAAGACTTGGTTACAATCAATATTTGTGTCATTCACAAAACCTTTGCCAACAGCTGTAGAAAAATACAAAAATAATAATAAAAAAAATACAAACATTATTACTAAATAAGAAAAAAAATAATAATTAAATGAGCTATGATGTAAAAGAGCGAGTTGTTTGATGTTTTTAGTGGATTCAGCAATAAAAGCTGCTTACTGGACAGAAAAAGCTGCAGTGACAGTCACACGCCCTCTAGCGGTCATTTGGAAAACGGCATCACAAAAACAGCGACATCTGTTGTCCATCTGAAGAATTGCACCTAAACCTAACTTGCTTTGTAGTTTTACTTCGTGTTTCGATGTTTTTGGGGTTAATAATTATTACATTCATTATTTTAAAGCTCACATAGATGGCTCTATAGATGGCAATAGGAACTCATAGAGCACTTTTTGATAGAAACCTTCAGGGATACAGAGACTTATATTTGAAAATGTATTGAGTCTACGCGCAGAAATCGATAAAAACAGCATATAGTATAAAAACAAAGGTTCTGGTGATAATCACACACTTTAACACAGTGTGAGAGGTCATTTAGTATATTTTCTATATATTCTGTGTCTACCATTAAAACTTCTATTTGTAATTGATATTTGATAATTTGATATTTGTAATCTGCCTTTTTTTTTTTTTTTTGCTAAAGCCTTGTTTAATATTATACTGTAGTGATGTGTTGATCTGTAAGTCTGGTTGAGTCTAGATCAGTAAAAGTGTAAGCCATGCTGTTCACTACACAGTGAGAATAATTTCTATGGATTGAAAGCATCCATTATATTACTTGATAGCCGGTGTTCGCTATTCAACAGTTAGTTGGTTAGTTTGGTCGAGTATAACCTTTTATCAAAACAGCAGAAATGAAAAGACCAACAGATGGACTCACAACTCCGAGTGTGTAAGTAATAAGCCCACTTTATAGTTAGAGTTTTATAATTAGTAAACATATTTTTAATATGATTTAAAATTAGCAATAACTTTTCCACTTACCTCCACCCTTTTTATTCAAAGTAAAAATAATTATTGGTCCCGTTAAAAATGTCCTTTTCGAAAGACCTTTGGAAGTATTGTTCAGTTTGGAACGGTAAGTCTTCACCCTCCCACAACCCTCTATATAATGATTTATACCCTGCTTTGTCGCCTCCAGAATAAAATGTGGCCTAAATAACAGAATTCAACAACACTACAAATATTGATTTCTTTTAGCCACACTCCGTACAGTATATCTGCTTTTCCTGTGTAACAGATTCCTGCATCCTTCGAGACAGAAACATCACCTCCATTAAAAACAGCACATTTTGTTTGTCTGCAAACGCCGCTGGGAGTTTAAGCAAGCTGCTAAATCTCACCACGGATAACAGGACCTACGTCAGCCCCAGTGAAGAATACTTCAAGTGAGGGATTGTTAAAGAATTTTATATTTAAAAATGTGTAAAAAGGAGAAAGTCTCAAAAATACTCATGTTTAAATGAAATGAATTTTTTTTAAATACATGGAAGTAGTGATTTTTCTCAAAACTGTGAGTTTCTGAAAATGAGAGAGTGTGCTGAGATTGTCTTTGATTTTTTTTTCTCTTATTAGATATAATGTGTTGCACATTTCCAAAGGGATTGAGTATCCAGGAGATATCCGCTGGCCCCTGGCCGCTTGCCTCTTTCTGGCATGGCTTATTGTGTATGCCTCCCTGGCTAAAGGAATCAAGTCATCAGGCAAGGTAAAACAGCCAGCTAATGCATTCGCTTTAAAACTACCATCGGCCTTAATTTCCAATTCATTACTTTCTCTTTACAGGCTTCATTGTTAAGTCTTCATTGCTGTGAGATTAGCATTGTGCAAGAGTTGCATTTTTTTAATAATGTGGACTCTGTAGGTGTATACTGCCCCCCTGTGTCCATTAAGTGTCAATGCAGTGAATAATTCCTACAGTTGAAATGTAAAATTGACATTTTATTTGTCACCTACACAACAATGCACAATGTGATATGCAGTGAAACACTTAAACAACTGGTCATGACCTTAAAAGGAACAATGAAATAGAATAAGAAGATTTTCGTGCAATAATAGAAGAGAAAAATTGCAGTAAGAAAAGAATGTAAAATATAAAATCCACAAAATGACAGATTTCCAGTTATAATAAAATAAAATACATTTAAAAAATAGTAATATATAAAGTGTATTATAGAAAATGTGAATATGTATAAATTAATTCTGAATGATTAGGATTAAATAAATTTTGGGTTTAATATTTATTTATTTATTTATTTATTTATTTAATAGATCTCGACCCATGTAGGAGAGTTTTTTCTTTTGGGAAACAAGATACAATATGCTCCACACACCGACTAGACGTGTAGCATAAAATCATTGACTTTGTACCAAATTTGTATGAATTTCTTATTCCAGTGTTACACTAAAAAAAAAATGACTCGTTGAATGAACTTAATTAAATCATGGAAAGAATTTCCACGTGATTTAATGGCTTTCTTTCAGCATTAAGCAATTTTGTTGGCCCAACTTAATGTTCTTAGGTTCATTAGGTTCATTTTATTAGGTTCATTTAACTTATTTACTACAGCTGCGTTCAACATAATTTAATACTGTTAAGCCAGCATATTTTAAGGTTCATCCAACAAACTCAAGTAAATTTAGTTGGCAAAACAGAATTGCTTAATGCTGATAGAAAGCAATTGAATCACGTGGAAATTCTTTTCATGATTTAATTAAGTTCATTCAACGAGTAACTACAATGCAAAAATAATGGAAATCATTTAAGTGAAAATATCGGCAGCAAAGATCTTCAAAATCCAGACAGGCCAGCTGATTCAATTTACTACCAGCTACAGTGGTGGATTAAGGTGTTGGTGAATTAAAGACTTTGCTGGACACTGGCCAGCCATGAATAGCCCTGATCAACAGAATTCTGTGAAGGAAGTAAGCATAAGACAAACGGGATAAAACGGAGACTATATTTAATAAAAACCCTGTTTTACACCAGCAGCAACTTACAAATGAGGTACAAAATATAAATTATGTACAAAATATAAAACACCATAAATAACTATTAATTAAGTAGAAAAATAATTAAACACCAACAGAAACGGTTTGTACTTTATAACTGTACATTATGACTTAAATATAGATACAGTTGGTCAGGAAACTCTTGAAGTCAGATGCAGACAGGACACACTCAGTCACAAACTGCTGTGAAAAAACACAGAGATAGATATTCAATAAAAAATTAATGATACTTAATTTAGCAAATGAACAATATTTATATTTTGTTCCTCTCGCTTCACAATCACAGGTCCATTAGTGTTAATCATCGCCAGCCGGCCCGACCTAGTGGCCCCACCCGCTTTGCGCATGTGCAAAACGTGTGATTAAACGTAGCATTTACTCATACTCCATGGAGCAGCACACTAAACTTCTGAATGCGGTTCTACAAAGACTCACCCAAGCCACCTCTCTTTGAATATGAAGAAGTGTCATTTTTACAAATGACAGGTAAGGTTTCTGGGACATAACATCTCAGGGAGAGGAGTGCATATAGACCCTGAAAAGACGCGGACCAAGGCTGAATATCCTCCACCTCAAGATCTAAAAGCTTTACAATGCTTCCTGGTTCTCATCAGCTGGTACTACAAATTTATTCCCCATTTCATGAACATCACTGCCCCGTTGAACCATCTGAAGAAAAAAAAATAAAATAGGAGTGGACTGTCGAGTGGACTCCATAAAACAAATCTATCAAAACCCACCTGTTCTGGTTCAGCCTGATCTCAACCAACCATTTCAGTTGCACATGGATGCCAGTGATGTGGGCCATGTTCACCCAACCGACAGTCAAAGGAGAACCTTAATAAAAGCAGAACAGGACTATTCCACCTCAGAAAAAAAGTGTTTGGCTGTAGTCCGGGTAGTGGACAAATGGAGACTTTACCTCGAAGACAGACCATTTCATTCCTTTACTGACCATGCCACCCTGTAATGGGCCTTCAACTGTCCCAAAACCAGTTCATGACTCACAAGGTGGACGCTGAAGCTGCAGCAGTTTGATTTCTTGGTACTTCACAGAAAATGCTGTCTCAACCTAGGTCCTGATACCCTGTTCTGAGCACCTTCACCTCTGAAAGTTGGTACAGCACCATGTTTAATCATTTTAACCACCTAGTTTTTCTCTGATTTCCTCAACTTTTATATGAGATCACAAACTCAACAGAACGACCGATTGCTCACCTGCTCACTGGAGATTACCCTAGATCAAGACTAGAGGATCTCCTTTAAACACCACTAGAGGGTGTTATAACACAGACTGTCCTTAAAGCAAGGAGAGAAATACCAGTTAGTGGTCCCCCAATCACTAACACAGAGCTGCTTACAGATAGTACTCAATCAGAATAACAGTTTTACCACTGTGTCTCTGGTGGCTACAGTATTAGGATCATGCATTTTCTCGCTTTACCTCTCTTTATAACTATAGACTTCAGACTTATTTCTGTCTCTCAAGGATTAATGAGCTGCAACTGTAATTAAACAAATTCATAATCACAGAACTAAAATTAAATTTAGAATTTAAATTTAAAGTATGAATTTAAAGTATACATTTAGAATTTAAATTAAACATTGCCATTTCTTATTTACATCAAATTTAAGCAAAGTAAATGTTAACACAGTGAGCCTTTAGATTTCACCATGTGTAACACTCGCATAGCCAGAAAACAGACTCTGGTCTGGAAAAAGTGGTTGCTACATTTATTGTCAGATTAATGCACAAAAACTATATAATAAAACTATATAAACTACATAGCCTTTATAAGACTCTACTTTTATTTAAGTGCACTCACAAAGACGACAAAATGTTATGATTTTGTAAAAAAAAATTAAAGCAGACAGGGGGCGCTATTCTGTATTGGTTTCGGGAAACTTGAGTGCTTTAAAAAATTAACCAAAAATTCTATACTGTATATGTTACGGAATACCAGCAGAGGGCGCCATGCGCACAGATTCCATTTTTTGTGTTCCTTTGTTTTCTGTTAAGTTGAACTCTGCTTCACAGAATGCACCTCGGTCAGGTGATTGGAGCGCTAACCTGATCCGAGGTAGCTAATTAGTTTCCTTATAAATAGTCTTGTGTTTGGTTTCTCCTTTGTCGTGCATTTGTTGAATTCTTTGTTTAGTTACAAAAGAATTTGTAAATTCTTTATGTCTCTGTGTCATGCTGTCATGTTTCATCTTGTGTAAACCTCCTGGTTGGTAAAGCTCTAATTCTGTTGTGTTTAAGTTTGGTTAAAGTATTGGGAAAGTTATGTTTAGTTCTTTATTAAGTGTAGCTTCTTGTCTGGCATGATTCCTAGTCTGTTGTAAATTCCTAGTCTGGCATAATTCCTAATCCTGTATAATTCCTAGTTTTGTATTAGCACCATGTTATGTTTAAATCTCTGCTATGCTTAGATTTATGTTATAGTTAGCTCAGTGTTAAGGTTAGCTTCTGAATTTGCTAGGTCAGGATAGTTTATGTTCGAGTTTTGTTTGGTGTCTGTTTATGTTCTGGTTTCCTTATTAAAGACTCATGCCAGCAAATCACCTCTGCCACTATACCACTCCGATACCGTAACAATATACTTGCCTCACTGACGTGAATAAAATATTCAGTGGAACCTCGGATTACGAGCATAATTCGTTCCGGAAGTGGGCTCGTATTCCAAAACACTCGTAAACCAAATTAA
>JAQMYI010000007.1:1211198-1233698 GCA_030014275.1 Clariallabes melas | reverse complement strand
TAATTCTTTTGATTGTGTAAAGCTGCTTTGAGGCAATGACAACTGCTAAAAGCGCTATACAAAGAAAATTGAATTGAATTGAATTGAATTTAATATACTAAATATATTGGCATTTAATATATAGGGAAATACATTTTCTTTGCGTAAGGGTGAATGTGGGCTTTGTGAGTAATTTTGTGGGAAAGGCTGGGTTGTTAGGTAGATGTGGTATTCATCCCACCCGGGAAGGTGCTGCTTACAGCAAATGTCATAGCCTCAGAACAGGCCTAGTTATTTGCTGCACTCAATTTTTGCTCAGACTTTACCATATTGAGACACTTTATTTTCCCCAGGCTAAACAAAAATGCAGAAAAGTCTTAGAAAGTTTTTTCCATTAAACTAATTATCATAAAATTAGATCATACTGGATGCAAAGCCAGATTATATGATCTGAAGCCAGGACTGCTGAACTGACTCTTACATTTAAAGCATTTATTGGGGTAATGGATGTTGATGAGGCTGAATGTAAGTGAAATATGAATATTAATATTCATATTTAAAAAAACAAACAAAACAAAAGAACTATGGAACTATGGCTATGGACAGAGAGCAGAGGCAGAAGGCATTATGTTTTAAAAGCCTGACAAGGGTGCCAGAATGACATTCTTGAAGCTGAGATACACTACAGGCATGATGATCATCCATCAATCCTGAGGAACATCTACAACAGGAGTGTGAAAGAAGCAAGGGGACAGACTTCTGGACAAACTTCATCTGACTTTGTGGCTGCAGATACAGTAGATGCCTGTAGATGTATGGTGTTTCTGGCCAACAAAGTCAACAAACAGCACATTAGTAAATAACACCCATGAGCAACCCCTACTAGGTTTGGCAGGAGAGAATTGATGAAGGCAAGGGGCTTCATTCTTGAGCCTTTTATCTTAGAGCTGGACCACAAAGCCTGCTGTTGAGCCTCTGGATCACAATGAGTTGTGTAGGACCACATTTTAAGATTCCATCACTACTGCTCCTTTCCCTGGCCTACAGTACGTGGTCAAAGAAACTTTGCATCCCATAGTCCTGGTCCTAGAACATCATTCATCATGCTGACAGAGTAACCAGGCTTAGATCAGCATTCTGCAGAACTCTGTCAAATATACTGTATCTGTCTTATTACCAGAGCAAATCCAGCAGGAATAAAGATGGCAGAATTACCTATTGCTGGTAAACACATTACACTTCTACAGGCACAAGGAGCTGGACATACAGTAATAAGAAGCACCAGGGGATACTATTCAAGTGTCTCACAACCTGTGCTACAGGTGTCTACATAGAGGTCAAAAAATGGGCACAAAAATATTTAGCTTGCCCAGGCTGATGAAATTGTAAACCTCCTCAAGGCATCCTCCCCCGACAACATGTGGTGAATTGACACCTCAGTAGTCAAGCCATATGATCTTTGGTGCTCCATTTATCTGCAGGCTAACTTTCATCTGTTCACATTCTAGGGTCACTGTCATGTCCTAAGTGGCCTCCATCATCCCACCAAGCAGGGCAATGTCATAAACACAGTCAAGATCTGGTAAACTTTGAGGTTACTGCCTAGTTCAGTGCATGGTGTTTTGCCTACATAATCCTTTGTCAGTAATAAAAAGGGGGACAAAATGCACCCCTGTCAAATACCCAATGCAATGTCAAAAACTCTATTTTTTCATCCCCTCTGTGCAGCGTTAGGCCTTGCCAATTGTGACAGTTGGAGAAATTGACTTTCTTCTGAAGCTTGAAAAGGACCTATTTTCTCCACACTCCATAGAAACTTTCAGTCCTGTCTCAAAGGCGTCCAAGTGAGTCATCAGCTCATCAACGGTGCACCAGCCTCTCGTGGGGCTGTCAGTGGCGGCTGGATGAATGTTTTCCTGAAGTTTTTCGCCCATCACGCATCTTGTACTTCTTTCATCAGCAGAGGTTTGCCGTTTCAGTCTTTAATGGATGCCTCTTGACCACTTTGTGGATCAGTTAGGTCCTGTGTCTTTCTTGAATGCTGCCTCGTGCTTCTTTGACGTTTCTGCTTGAGGCATCCTGCTTGCTTTGTCAAAAGCTTTTCTTGACTCTTCTGTTCGGCTGTTGACATATCATAACTGATTCTCAGGGCTCTTCTGATCTTTCCCATCCTCATTGTTCCTTCTAGCCTCTATCAATACCCACAATAAATGTTGAATCCAACAGTCTTTAAATGTTCCTCAATGTTCCCCCACAACCACCTCTGCACAATCATCCATCCAATCTTGTCCAACTTGTTTGATCACTTGTACTAATCTCCTACATTAATATGAGATATGTTCCGTGTTCTAAGTTGTCTAATATTTTTGAATGGAAGTGCAGATGGCCTTGGATGGCCTAATCAAACAAAGTCCATTTATTTATTGCTTTTCTTCTTGATCATTACTGATGGGGAACATTCTACAGAAATCATTTGAATGCAGTTAAACAAGGCTGATGGAGTATAAACAAGGCTATCTAGGAGTATTACTTTCATTTAATGGTACATATTCATTGGGCTTAAAACACTGTAAATTAAATGCCTGGTCTGTAATAGGTTCATTAACAATTAATACTGTAGATGTGATATGGATCTACAATTTATGGATTACAGTACATAATATAAAAAGCTATATTTCTACATTTTTGTTTTATTTGGGGAACCAACCTAGTCTCAGTATGGTGGAACCCGCAGATAGCAGACAGTTCACTATTGAGTGTGCACTATTGCCAGAAATAAGTACAGCAGTACGTCCCTGAGTGGGATAAATACCGTGTCTTTCTATGAGGCCAGTCTTGCCCTTAAAACTGCTCCAGTTATCTATAAAGCCCACATGTTTTAGAGCACCACCTGGACATTCAGCAGTGTAGTGACCGTAACCTGCTGTAAGCTACACTGTCACACAGACAATATTACTGCACTGGACATGGCCTTTGATCCTTTACACATTTCTGCAAAGTTCTCATTAATTTATGACCGATGAAGCTGAATATTTAATTTAATTTAGATGAATTTATATGGTGATATACATAATAATTGACACATTTATAGCTTTAGCAGGAGGTAACAATGCTGAGAGGAACAACTCTCTAAAACGACATGAGAAAGAAAGCTTGACTATTTACTATTTAAGACTTTAAACTATTCGAGTGATTGCAGTTCCAAGCCGTCACAGGAGAGCTGTTTATATCCATGCTGTCCAAAGCCATCTTCATAAATATTAAGTGGAACCGTCCTCAGTTATCACATCTTTGACCAGATCACATGCACATCCTCAGCCAGCTACTATGTTTGCAAAAGTCTTCAGGACATCATGAATTAGTTATAAAATGTTGTTATAGAGGATATTGTTATATACTGCATGTACAGTATTATCTGAGGTTTAGTGGTACTGTAAAAGCTGACTCCCTAAATCATGTCTCCATGCGTCTGGCTGTGCCAGGCTTTGAACTTTCTTTTTTAAAACTACTGTAATGTTGTTGTTGTTGTTTTTTTTCTTTCAAAAACACAAAACAATACACGTGTATGTTTATCTGAAGGTTATCCTCAGAACTGTGTCCTGTCAATCAGAACCAGCAAGAATTCATCATCTGGAAACGGGTTCTTCACCACTGCTTTATGTCTCTTTTTGGGGCTTCAGTCTACATCTAAATCACAATGCTGTTTAACCCACACCTTTAAAAAGGATTTGTCCATCATTTTCACCAGACACATTGGAAAAGTGCAATTTCCATCGTGTCTATACAAAACACATACACACACACATACACACTCAATACAAGGGGGTAGAATGGCTTTATTTTTTCTTTAGTTATTTCTTGTGGTGGGAAAACGAATCACCTTTTTTCCTGGGAAAAATAACAAAACGGACGTAATGAGAGTCATTTTCCCTGCATGGAAGACTCAGGTGGAAATTCTTTTGAAGTACATGTTTGAGATTTACAATTCTCTCTTTTGTGTTTTGAGGTATGAAACAGAATAAAAACTTAACACGTATTAAATAGGTTTCTATATATACTAAATATACAGAGTAAACGTGTATTTAAATGTATTACTTACTGTTCAGTACAAAGGGTTTAGAACCGCTCGGTGCCTTGACCCTGCAATAAAAAAAACAGGGTCAGATATTTTTAACGAGAATTGAACATTTAAAGAGTCAGGACATTAAGTGGTCAGTAGCACCAGACAGGAGTATGATTATCTTAAACTTTATTGTTATTTTTTATTAATGTTAGACATTTGTGTCCAATAACAGTTCTTGTAAAGACAGTGTACAGTGTTCAGTGTCCTCAAACAGAACTGTGCTGCTCATACCCTGCTCAGATATAACTTATGAAGAAGTAATCACTGACTATAATTTTATTTTATTTATTTGTTTATTTAAAGAAGATTCGGTTTGGAGTTTAAATGCACATGATCTGTGTAGTTTGTAGGCTGTGTAGTTTCTGAGCTGCATCGTTCAGTGACTCACCACCAGAAACATAACGAGATTAGAGTCGTACTGAGAGTCTGCTTACATGTTGACAAATTAAAACTCATTGCTAATACTCACAGTGATGAATGATAAGAAGTCCATCAAAAATTATTTGTGGACTTTGGAAGTTTATCACTATTATTTCCGTAAATTATTGTTTTTATGAACAATAAATTATACATATCTGTAACATAAAACACAACATTCCACTTAGCAGCCACTTTTCCCACGGCTAATACATTACTAGAATTAGGGACTAGAATTAAATTAGATTCAATTAGATTAGGTTTTATCAGATTCAACTTTATTGCCATTGTGCAAAGTAGATGTACAGAGCCAATGAAATGCAGTTATCATCTAGATCTATCCCCCCAAAAGGCCCCTAAATGTAGGGGTGTGGTCCCTTGATGCAGGAGTGCAGAAACACCATCAGCACCCTCCGCCATCTTGATGAGAAATACGTCTATTTTAAAAATGTGTGCGAAATCCGAGACAACCCGCACCCTGCGACGATTCCACGTGTGATATGACGTTTTATTTACCTTAACAGAACATGACACTATTATAAAGGACGGGTGGCAACTCTACTAACAATCGCTAACTGTTATCAACAATAACCTTTGATTCATTAGCTTAATAAGATTTAAGCGGTATCTGGGATTGCTCAGCATTGAGCGTTAAGGCATTGGACTATGGTTCAGAAGGTTCAAATCCCATGTCTGCCAAGCTGTCCCTGTTGCGCCCTTGAGCAAGGCCCTTAACCCTCAACTGCTCAGATGTATAATGAAATATAATTATAAGTCACTTTGGATAACGGTGTCTGCCAAATGCTGAAATGTAATAGTTATTTACCTTAACATTACGACATGACGGTAATAATTATTTCCAGCACCTAATATTTTCACCATTTGAAGGTGTTAATTATGATAGATAGATGGATGGATGGATGGATGGATACTTTATTGACCCTGAAGAAAAATTCCAGATATCCAGATGTAGATGTGACACTGTTTACCTAATGTACAGTTATTAGACACAGGGTAATGTGAGAACTGACCAAAAGTCACCAGTGCACCGCTGAGAACATTTAACATGACTCTTAAGTGTTTTAAAGCCATTATTATTTTACATTATTAATCAGTGATGGCATTTTAGAGATTGCACAGTTAACATAATGCTGTTATGATATAGCTGACAATTTTTTCGCATATAGATGACGGATATGAGGTTAATGTAACTATAATAAGCTGGGTGAGAAAATGTCCAGAGGAAAAGGATCATTTACACACCTCTGATCTGGTTGTTTTTCCATCTGGGGTTCATTGGTATTCTTGCTTCATCAGCCTGGATTTAATAAATGCACTTCCAATACCCAACAGCAGATGGTAGAATTTAGCAAGCCTGGCTACCAGCATTTCACAAAGACATATTGTTGTTAATAAGTGACCAGTCGCCAGTCTGTGTGTGTTTTTAATCCTTTTTTAAAAAAAATATTCTGGTTATTGCTGTTGGGTGATATTGGGTTTCACTGGGGCAGTGCGGTGGTGAAGTGGGTAAAATTATGCTGCCTTACAGCTCTATCTCCCTTAGTTCAGTCTGGAGATGGTGTGACTCTCACACACGTGCTCTGTGGCGTTTCTCTGCATGCTCTCTCCGTGTCCATGTGGGCTTCCAGTTTACTTTTCATTCAAGAGAAACATGCAGGTAGATTGACTGCCCACTCTGAATTGCTGCTAGGTGGGAATCTGTGTGTGTGTGTGTGTGTGTGTGTGTGTGTGTGTGTGTGTGTAGCTGACTGGTGCCTTGCCATGGATTCGTAGCAGCTCTGATTCAGCTCATTGTATAAACACAGAGCATTTAATGACCATCATTATAGCAGACTATAACTGCACAGAACCGTCATATTCAAAGTCGATTGTCATATTTTGTGCCACAATTACAGTATGTTGTTCATAATGGGTGACCAGATTCACCAAATACATTTACAGTTCCATATTTAACTGCCTTGAACCTTAAATGACCAAACGAGCTGGAGGTAAACTCAAGTTCTCTTCCAATCTGTGGTTTGAGCACGAAAGTGACCCGATTACTGTACATGTATAAAAATAGACTTACGGTATGTAAATGCAGAAAATGATGATACGAGTTATGATCATCAGTTAATGTTCACAGCAAATATGAAAACAAAGAGACAGTGTGATCTCTGTGACTCTGATGGTAACATAAGGACACCGATAAAGAGCCGAATAAAATGATATAATAAAATAAATGGACTCCGCCAGGTTTCCTTTTAAACATTTTAAAATGCACAATATTTTTTGTACATTTGAAAATTGTAGGTTTTTAAAAAAAATTATTATTATTATACCTGCGACACTGTTATCTTTTCTGAGCTGCAGATCATAAAAACTGCTGCCATTCTTTACATTTGATAAATAATTATATTTCCCTCTCATATACACTCGAACATACGCTTTCACGTATAAAAGCCGCAGATCACAATCATGCAGGTGGTGGGAAAGCAGAGATTAGCAGAGTGCACACATTATGTATTTGAGTATAAGTAGAGATTCACCAGGGCAAATATTACTCGAGTAAAAGTACAGTAGATGTCCTCCATTTACATGTGTACTTTAAGAAAAGGACAGAAGTACGCACCCTTACATTTACTTACGTATCAAAAGTACTGAGCTTGTATTAGCATGCAGTAGTGTTTTTCATAAGAAATCTCTCTCTCCCTCTCTCTCTCTCTCTCTCTCTCTCTGCTTCTCGGTTGTAAAAGTGCAGTTTTTTTCCCCCACTGTCTATAACCAGCTCCGCTTCTGATTTCAAACACCTATCACGTTATTAGGCTCGTCTCAAAGGAAAGGCAAGTCTCGCAATTATGCACATTAGTCAGCAGGTGGCAAAACTGTCAGGTAATGCAAAAACACCATGCAGACATGTAGTGAAGTAAAAGTAAACATATTCGCTGTAGTTTTGAGCAAAGTAAAAATAAAAAGTTTCCTCCAGTAAAGTACAGACATGTCAAATATGTACAGTGGCGACAGAAAGATTTCAGACCCTTTTCAGATTTACACACTTTACTGTATGTTTCACACTCATTTTAAAATGTATACACACAATACTCCCCAGTGACACAGTACTGTACATGTCAGAGTTAAAACAAATCTACGAGGTCGAGAGAATTATCTGTAGACCTGTGATACAGGATTATGTCAAGACAAAGATCTGAGGGAGGATACAGAATATTTGAAAGCAGCCAAGAGCATGATAGCCTCCTTCATTCTCTAATGGAAGAAATTTGGAACAACCAGATCTTCCCAGATCTGATCTGGAGTGAAGGGCCTTGGTCAGAGAAGTAACCAAGAAGGTAACGGACAGTATAAATGAGATCCTGAGATCCCCTGTGGAGATCCGAGAGACGTATAGAAGGACAGCCATCACTGCAGCACTCCACCATCATATCTATATACGATAGAGCAGCCAGACAGAAGACGTTCCTCACTAAAAGCCACATGAGAGCTGGCTGGGAGTTCGCCAAAAAGCACCTGAAGGACTCTCAGACCATGAGAAACAATATCCTCTGGTCTGAAGAAAATCAGCAACTAAACATCATCTTATTAAATTCATCGCTAATGTCAGACATGGTGACAGAGTAGAGGGAACATTTATGTGGATAAAATAAAACCTGAGTCAGAACCTTCACCAGAGTGTTCAGGGTCTCAGACTGCGATGAGGGTTTATAGTTAAGCATGACCCAGAGCATAACGCCAAAAACACACAGGAGTGGCTTCAGAACAACTCTGTAAAAGTCCTGGAGCGGCCCAGCCAGAGTCCGGCCATGAACCCAGTAGAGTCTCTCTGGAGAGACCTGAAGATGAGAGAGACACTGACCTTACACGTTCAACTGGGTTGATGAGGAAAAGAAGGATTTGAGTCTGTTTTAAGACGAGTGTGAAACATAACAAAATGTGAAAAACAATCAAGCAGGAAAACCAGGAGCAGGAGATGGACTGCTAAGCTCGGTTAGCAAAAACAGATAGACAGGTGAGCGAGCGAGCGAGAGAGAGAGAGAGAGAGAGAGAGAGGGGTTCACTGCAAGCTAGCACATCAACATTACTGGTATTTCCTGACATCCAACTTGAAGAGGAAGGAGTCAGCTTTACCTGATTCTCGTACCCACAATCCTCTCGCATAGTGTTTTTGAGGCCAGAAGAATAGTTCTGCTTTATTCTCTAATCAAAGATGCCACAATAAGGAGGTGGAGCCTTGTGTAACTCACAGGGCTCTATGTAACATGCTTAGTGAGCACGTACAGGTGGACATTACGGTATTTATTTTAAATCTACAGTATCTAAGTGCCAATAACACCTGAGTTAACTTGTATGTAGCTGAATTAACCTGTGTTCAGTAAGTGAGATGTTTTTTTTTTGGATCTTTACGTTATGCATGTTTGGTCATCTTCAGCAACAGCAAATGTTTCTCAGGTGTGAAGGGCAGAAGGAGTTAGGGTCACCCTCATCTCATCAGAACACAGGAATAAGATGAAGTGAGAACAGATTATTAGACATGCACTTCATTTTCCTAAAACCCTGTGGATGATCACACTTGCTTTGTAGCGGTCGTCTCAAAAGAGGGACGCAGTCCTGAACAGTCCTAAAGCAGGCTGCGGTTAAACACCCTGGAGTCACAAACTGATCCAGGAAAGCAGACAAAAAAAACATTTCTGACCTGGTGGCCATGCACAGCCTGGAGCTGTAGAGATGTAAATAAGATTTACCATTTATATATATATATAGTGTACCATGACGTGTATCATCATGATGCTGCTGGTTTAGCATCAGAACAGCTTGCAACTTTTTCAGTATTAAAAAACGAATGTAGTATTTATTGTTGGGGCTGTTCAGGCATAATAAATAAATTCACTTTCACATTAAACAAATTATTACGGTTATACTTATGAAATTCCCATATTAATAATTCAATGTAAGAGTGTAATAATTCATAAACAAGCTCCTGCAGATATGTGTTGATTGATTGATAGATGTTTTTAAAAGTCCTTTGATTACACTCTCAGTGGGGTGTTTGTGTGGAGAATCAAGGTTTACTGGAAAATTGTAAGTGTAAGGTGAGTGTAATTATTACCCGTATATATATATATATATATAAAATCTAACGGTTCAAGCCTCCTTGTTAAAGTGGCCTATTCTTCGTCTCTTGATTAATTCCCAAAGGAGGCTAATCACTAGAAAAACAGCTGGTGCTAGTTCAGACTTCATCCTGGGGTAAATTAGCGAGCGTCAGTACAGAAACAAATGTCCCGAGTAATGCACTCGAAATGTATAATGACTGTGATGGCTGTCACAAACATGCGGCTTGCTGAGGCTTGTTTTCAGTTAAAATGCTGCCTAATGAAGCGGCCGCCTCCTGATTGGATTACACCAGCGGTATCGGTGTACAGTACACACACAACCACCACTCTGTACATGGGGAAACTTACTTAACTGGACATGTTTCCTTAGTTACACCTGTTCTCTGGCCATCAGTTAGTCCTGTGGAAATCGAGTCTGCATGGGAGTCATTTTGACCTGTAAAGGCATGTACGTGTGTGTGTGTGTGTGTGTGTGTGTGTGTGTGTGGTTAGTTGGTTTTGATCCTACTGTTTGATATTTGTCGTTATGGCAAGCAGGTTGTTTGATGTAAACACAACTTGAACCTGAACACACACCTACACACACTGGAGGCTCTCGAGGCCCAGACGGGTTCTTTATTAACACAGTTGTGGGTTCCTGTGCTCCAGTGGGCTCTTTAGAGATCTGTGAAAGAACTGTGTGAGAGCTCTGTGACCCCTTCCCATTAACTAGTGTCATTCTTTAACCTTTTCCCCTGACTATTTATTTATTTATTTATTTATTGCAGGGTTGGAGTTGGGATATTTGTGATGATTTGCCTTTAAGGAATTTAAGGCATTTTGAAGGTATCCTCAGGATCATTGTCCTGCCAGGTCTTTCCTCATCTGACCCCCTGCCCAGTTGCAACCAAATCTTATTTCTCTGGCTGTTGGACGCAAGATTCATTCACTCACTCACTCATCATCTATAACCACTTTTTTGAGGTGGGAATCGAAGGTTTGTACTTTGATCCTCCTTTGTCATAATTATTATTATTATTATTATTATTATTATTATTATTATTATTATTTTATTTGCTAAACATCAATGTTATTATCATCTCACTCTCAAAGTATCTCTCAAATTTGACAATTTGACGAAGAAACTAAATTCAAATTCCTTGTAAAATCTGAGTTTACGTGATTGCCAAATGATCCTTCTGTGAATAATAAAATAATGGCATTAGCAATACGCAGATTTTCCCCTTTTATTTTTTGGTTATATTTCAGGTCACTTCCAGGCCTTTTGTTGTGGCATGGAAAATTGAAATACGAAACTGGCAAATTAGAAGACTAATTAAGGATGGTAAGACAAATTCAGACTATTTATTAATGTTTAATGTTATTAATTATGGGATTGTTCCTCAAAATAAAACCAGGCTAATATGGACAAAAAAATCATTATAATATGAAACAAATTTCCTTAAATAAACTAATTAAAACAAAAATGATTCTGCCTAAATTTGCTTTAAAAGGGATGGCTTAGTGGTTAGCACTGTTACCACCGGGGTACAGGTTCGAATCTGTGTATCGACACCCCCTAATGAACCCGATTCATTTGCTTGGAAAATGCAGTTTACTGCTACATCTCATCTACAGGACTTGCCAGAAACCATGTAGGACAGAACAGAAGCATGTGCACTGTGGGTGATCAAAGTAATTATCTTTCTCCAGCCATGCAAGGCTGAACTGTTCCTTACCTCTGCTTCATATGCCTTTGTTTGTTTCTGGATCCCCATGGTGCTTATCCCTTCTTGCTGGGGGTGCTCTGGGCATGGTCGAACCCTGGTGAAAAGAAAGAAAAAAAAGGGGGGAAGTGAAGGAAGGTTAGTTCCTTTCAGGACAGAAAGAGTACAAACTCATAGGGATAAGAATTAGAGGTTGAGTGTAGAGGAGTGGGCAGATGAGTTTTTATTTTCACCCATAAAGGTCAGGCAGTTGTTACTGTGGAGAAACAGAGGAAGACAGAGTGAGTGGGGCTTTGCCCCTGCTGTGAGTGTAACAAAAATCAGTAGGTGAAACACACTCCCTGCTGGGTCTTCACACACACACAGCATGCCTGAAGTCACCTACATCAAACTAGATGGACCCAAACACACGTCACATTTTCGTTGGAAATAACCAGAGGTGAAGAGCTACACGTTTAAGTACCAGAGCATGTGCTGCACCCGCACGGGGCAAGTCCGGCCTAGGCACGGAAAGACAAGGCAAGACGAGACAAGTCTAGGCAAGGAGAAGCAAGAAAGGGCAGGTCAAGGCCAAGAAACACAAGGAAAGTCTAGCCTAGGCAAGGCAAGGCAGGTCCAGGCAAGACAAGACCAATGAAGTCAAGGCCTACAGGTAAACTCTACAGAAGTACAATCTACTCACAATGACAACGACATGAGCAGAAAATGCAGAGTTTATACTGTATGGAGTCTGTGTGAACCCAGTACAGTAGGACAGGACATGGGGCAGAACAGAGACATACAGTATAAGAGACACATAAATGAATGGAAATACGAAAATATAAATGAATGAAGTTGGCCTCAGGCATCCTGGAAGGGAACTGTCCAGGAATGTTACGACACAAAGAACCTTATAATAAGAACAACAACAATAATAATAATGCATTTTATTTATATATATGCCTTTCTGGTCGCCTTCCAGATCAAACAAGAATAAATTAAACAGTAAAACAAGATAACATTGATAACAGAGATAACATTGAGTCGTAAAAGAAGATGAACAATTCTACAATTAAATGAAAAGGGTCAGTGTCATAATTTAAGACATTTAAAAACAAATGATGATTCAGAAGGAGGTTTAAATGGATATTTAAGACTTTTATGATTGGAGATTTGAATGGAGCCTTACATCATGTAGAATAAGCGTTTTAGAATAAGCGTTTTAGAATAAGCGTTTTAGAATAAGCGTTTTAAGTAGAGTTTTGAATTTGTTTGGAGAATCTGTGTAATGGATGTTTTCAGGGAGAGAATCTCCAGAGGCGAGGAGCAGGACGAGTAAAGGCTCTAGAGCACATGGTGGTCAGGCGGGCAGGAGGGGGGGGGGTGTAACAAGGAGCCTTGATGAAGAAAAGTGGAGAGTTACGGGTGATTTGGGGTGAAAGTTATGTACAGTATGCGTATACACGTACAGAAGTGGCCAAGAAAATGTATACACACTTCAACAGTTGAATTATTGAATTGAATTATGGCAGTAATGTGTAGTATTATGTTTCCTCTAAAGATGTCAGTAGTCGCACCATCGTCGATTCATGTTGAGGTGAATGTTTTTTTTAGCCCATCTACAAGCTAACATAGAATAACATACTATAATATATCAGTCAGGAAATTACTATAATATTCCATAAAAAATAAGAATAAGAATAATAAGAAGAATGATGAACAAACAGTAAAATATAAACCTATAAAATCTAAAAACAGATGAATTTCAGCTACAATATAAAAGAAATGTGAAAAGATATTGGTGATTTTATTACATTCCTTTTTACATCTTGAGCTGTTAAAAATGTAATGTTAAAGATCCAACCTGCTGCTGTTGAGACTTTGCCTCCACGTCATATATTTATCCTCTGTGTGCTTTAAAATAAAGTTAAAAGAACAAACAAAGGGTTTGAAATGAGCATATAAAAAAGATTTAACAGTAATTGTTCCCATAATCGCTGTCATGACTTTTTTAATGATGAGACATCAGCATCTTCTCAAACGTAACTGTAATTATACGTACATTATTAAGAATCCACATGATTCGTGTTACTCGAGGTTGTCCCAATGACCCAGTAACTAAAGTTAGACACAAAAGTGGGACAGACTTCAGTTTGTGATAAATGGGCCTCAGAGGGGAGGATGCGCATGAGGCTTTCTGCACAAGGTATCTGTAATCCAGACTCACATAATCACAGTCCAATTTAATTCAATTTTATTTGTATAGCGCTTTTAACAACGCCCATTGTTATAAAGCCACTTTGCAGAAATAAATTGCCAGATATAAATAATTTTGATTTTTTTTATTTTTACAAAAGGCACAAAAACGCAGAATTTAAGGGGGATGCAAAACATAAAGTCATAAAGCCAGGCAGAACTCAATGCACAGAAAACTAAAATCAGAGGATCATCCGAATCTAGAACAGGGAGCAAAGATCATAAAGAGGAAACAGAGTGCTACAAACAGCTGAATAATATTACATTTCCAACATAAGCGCAGCACTCGTACAATGATATTTCTGATTTTATTAACGATTAGCCCTTTACATGACGATACTTGGCAGCGTAGGCCAATGTTCAGTTTATCGCAGCATCTGCTTACAGTTTCCTGTTGACATTAAACATTAAATTGCTAAAATAGCCCTGCAATAGTCCTGTTACTGGGTGAGAAATCCTGCTAGAACTTTGCACAAAGCAGACTGATGAGGGCTTCTACCCTTTAGTATTTCATCTGAACAATGTCGAGACATCACATTCTTTTATTTTCATCTTAAAATAGTTTGATAAAACAAATTTCCATTTGCTTATCAAACTATTTTAAGGTGAAAAATAAAAGTGGACCGAATATGCTCATCACGCCACATGCAATCATCCAGACATGCTCGGTGTCGCAGCTTCACTGCCTTTGTGTTGCACTCAAACTATAAATCTGATGAAAGTAACAAATCTAAAAGACCTTGTATTGTAGAGCCATGGAAACTACTGCAGCTCGAAAGTCATCAAGCTCACACCTAAAAACAGCTCTTCAATTTGTTATTAAATTGAGTTGCTTAAGTGTGTTCTGACATTCGGTGAAAAAAAAGGAAATATGGTTTCAATCTGATTTATTTTTTCAATATGAATGCATTGGACTATTTTAATTATAAAATAAATATAGCTGTAGCGTTGGAAGGCAACGCTGTTTAAGGTAAACATGCAGCAACTTATTCATGCAGCTTGTATGATGCTAAAGGCTAATGATAACATATTATATAGCAACAGCTATAACTGTAACCTTGGTTGTGATTTATTTAATAAGATCTTTGAGAAGCACTGACACCCCGTACTGAAACCTGTGACACTGAACCCGTCGGTCGTCACACCGGGAGTTTATCACTGACTTTACATTGTATAGGGGACAGATTTCTACTTACAGTGAGCTATTCTTTTGTTTTTTGTTCGGTTTCTTTTTCCTCTTTCTTATGATTATAAAGAATGACATTAATGATTTGCGGAAGATGTGATGAACCCAAGTTAAATCATTTTGGGTTTCGTTATAACCCGGGTGATGATGTCAGGCTGATGTCATGACGTGTGGGCCAGAGAAGCTACTTCTAAAGTTTATACAACATGGAAGTGACCAATCTCGCTTCCCTAAAAATTTCCAGTTGCTAACTTCAGCCGTTTTGGAGAGATGATTTTATATGAGCCCCAAAAATTACCATTTTTCAGTGTTATACTGTCTCACTTCAAACAATAATCATTTAAAATGCACATTATTCATATTTCTTTTGAGTACTGATGCAACAATTTGTGTAAGCTTCTAGAAGCACATGACCTGTAAAAAAAAATGTTGCTTAAATTAAAGCATTCCGTGCAAAATTAAGGATTTTTTTTTCTCTGTAACCATGTCAAATTCATGATGCAATATCTTTAAAATGTTTCATTTTATCATAATAGACTTTTTTCAGGTTTATGTCTTTTGAGTTGAATTACAGGAACTAAAAGGGCATGAAATGTGTACTGTATGCATGTTTACAAACAAACGAAGCATGGATCAGGAGATAAGAAGCATGAAGTATTATGAAAAATAGTGTTATATGATCCTATCTGAAAATTCACTTTTTCACCTACGTAGGTGAGACACTTTTTTTTAGCACCGATAGCACACTTTGGCTGTGAGCATATTATTTCCAGTAGAGGTTTACACTTCACACTGCATGCATCAGCCCTTACAGTACATACAGTTCAGTACATTTCACCTGGACAGAAAAAAAAACAAAACATCAGAAGTAATGGTAATAAATGACGAAGTGAAAAGAAGCATATAGACATGGTCACATGCACCTCCACTGAGCTTTCTGATATCAGGAAATGCAAGCAGTCCTCAGCTAAATCTAACTCAGATGGTGCAGCTTCTGTATCAATGCACAGGTTAAGTCGTAGGTTTACAGGCTGCTTTTAGACATAGACAACGTACAGTACAGTACAGTATGTCTCATATCGCTTGTCTACTCAGTTTTTATCTTCTATACACGAGAAGTCAGCTTGATCCTCATCCTTCTCCTCTAATTGTTTATGATCAGCCCTCCCACTACACCAGAAGGTATTCTTATCGTTCACAAAAACACTCTTCAATAATGAAGATATAAACCATATGGTCTTCTTATAGAGTAGATTCATGTGATAACTTAATAATCATAAAGATGTCTTGGAGGGCATTGATGAAAACAGTTTCACTATGAAACACTATCCAAATCTTCATCACTGAACAGCTGGTAACCTCAACACAGTGCACTTTATATCAACTCAAGCACATTTCCTGTTGTACGTTTACATTTTTTACGTCAGTGCACACAGTTATAGGACGGCTTGATTAATGATTAACTGTCTACTGCTGGTCCTGTTTTGAGTCTGGTTCCGCTCGAGGTTTCTTCCTCATGTTGTCTCAGGGAGTTTTTCCTTCACCACCATCTCCTCCGGCTCGCTCATTAGGGAGAAACATTTCTACATTTATATCCAGTATTTTTAATTCTGTAAGGCTGTTTTGAGATACTGTCCACTGTTAAAAGGCCCCACACCAATAAAATTTTAATTGAATTATAATTGCTCTAATATACAGTAGTGCACCAGAATATATATTGTGTTAACAAATCCATGAAATGACTAATCTGCTGGCACTTCTCATTAAGGAGTACTTTCTACACACTGTAGAACAAGGGTCGGCCAGTTCGGTCCTAGAGAGCCACAGTCCTGAAGATTTCAGCTCCAACCCACCCTGTAGCGTTAGTAATCCTGAAGACCTTGATTAGCTTGTTCAGATGTGTTTGTACATACAGTATTCAGTAAGTCCCCGAGTTACGAACATTCGAGATCCACATTTCCGCAGATACGAACGGACCGTGGCTCTATAAATATTTGTATATGCGAACAAATCACGACGGTAGCTCATGTGTACTGAACAAAACGTTGACGCAGCAATCCGGCAGCACGATGTTAGAAAATGTCTGTTCTGTAAAGATGTCCTGATGATGAATAATCATAATTTCGGAAATCATAAACAAAACAGAGCTCACTGTCCAATACAGCTCTGAGACAAAATGGCGTCCGGGATTCCCTCTCGCGATTTAAAGGTGCAGAGACAACACTCACATTGCACTGTGAGATTCATTTCCTTAGGTGTGGTTACAGTTTTTGGCCACATGTGGGGTAAGGGGACAGAGATTTAGTCAAGTAGATTGGCATTCTTTACATTGTACAGTATATTTATGTCAAAGGCTTATAAGACTCACTTTGTTGAAGTTGAGAACAAATCTGACTTACGAACGTGCTCCTGAAGCAGAACTCATTCATAAGTCGAGGACGACCTTTTTTTTTATTCTAAGGGTCCTCGCATGTTCTTTCCTTTTGCTACAGTGATCTGTATATACTTTAATATCATCACTCCAGTATCTCTGTTAAGCAGCTCATTATTTATATTCAGCATTTTAAAAAAATATTGTTTATTCTTCATATCATATAATGATCAAGTGTACATAGAAAAAAACACAAATCCCAGACACCAAATAATTCATAGAGATCGGTCCATGTAGGTCTGTGCTGCAGAACATGGGATCTGACACGGCATGGTACAGAGAAACCACAGAAAAACATTCGAGAGTATTTTAAAATAGATTTTATGTAGTGTATGTCCATAAGAACTATTAGAAACAGCACTGGAAAAGGAAGCGTTCCGATTTGAATAACTCTAATTGCATCCTGCATGTTTTCATAATATTTTGTTGCAATTTTTATAGTTACTTAGAGACAGATACCTGGAGAAAGTACACAGGGGTAGGTGTGTTTATAAAAAGCTTTTAGAATCCCAGAGGTAGCACACTCACATGTTTTGTTCACCCTGCAGGTCTTTGGGAGGAAACCCACTAAGCACAGGAAGAATATGCAAACTCCATGCACACGGAGACGGGAATCGAACCCAGACCCTGGAGGCGCGAGTGCTAACCACTACACCACCGTGCCACCGTGTGTAATTTCATTCTCAATTTAAAGACGAGTTTTCCCAGAGTTTTCTCGGAGTTTTCCCTTGCCACCGTTGCCCTCGGCTTGCTCATTAGGAACAATCTAATCATTTTGATTCATACATATTTTCTCACATTTCCATCATTTTCTTTTGACTGTGTAAAGCTGATTTGTGACAATAACCATTGTTAAAGTGCTATACAAATAAAATTGAGTTGAATTAAAAAATGAAATAGGATGAATTGCAATTGACACATAACTCATAAAACGGATATCCCTTGTGAAAGCGGTCCAATTATCATTACTGTTGACATTGAATTCCGTTTCTCTTATTTATTTATTTTTCACTCAGATGTTTGGCCTGGATATAAAAACATATATTTTGATCATTTTCAAAAACATTCTCTATTTGCCTTTGTGGAAAATGAAGGCACCACATCAGTGCATCTATCAAGAAGTGCAGTAGGGGGGAAGTGATGGCTTCAGAAGAGTGTCAGTTAATATCGAACTCATCAAAACACCTCCCCAGACATCCACCGGCACTCGTTCAACTATAGCTCAATACCCACCCTGTGAATTACCTGATAAATGAGTCAGTATACCAAATTTCTCATTACTCATTACTGGAAAATAGCTACTCTAACTGAACTCCACCCCTATGAGTGACCATAACCCAAACTGTGCAGAAACCCGTCCTGAATAAGCCTTTGAAAGCTGTAAAACCTATTCATGAGTTCCAGCTGTTTGGGTAACTTTCACTCCGCCCTGCGTTAAGGTGCACATCTGTTGGTTTGTGTCGCATTTGCTGAAAGCTCATCTAGTCAGTCGCAGTTCACTCCTGTCTCCTGTGCCTCTGAAGTTCTTTGTTCCTTGTTTCTTCCTACTGTTCAGCTATTTCAGATGTCTGCAGCGTGGATCTGTAATGGTAATGCTCATCACCTTGTCACACTGTTGCTAACTGCTAAAACTGGGATTGATTGGATTGTTAATTTGCCCTGTGATTGTTTTGGGATGCTGATAGGTGCGAGTGATTTGCCACGCAGAGCTTCATGGAGCACTTTTCCAGCCGAGGGGTGAACAATGAGCCGTCACTCAAGGTCTCATGTTTTCGCTAGGTTCTTGAAAGTGTGTTAATTTTTTGCTTCAAGTTATCAACAAGCAACACACAATGTCACAATAAAAAAAAATTCTGTAAGTGTTAAGAATATAGAATATAGAATATAGTGTTTAAAAAAAAAAGAAGGTATTCCAGTCTGGAAGTTGTTGCAAAGTCTCTGGAACTGATCTCTATCAGAATCATCAGAAGTTTGCTGCACATCCAGCTGTTTAATTAGTTGATACTTTTTCACATGGGTTATGTGAGCAGACTGACAGATGTTTCAGAGCCCATCGTGGTGTGCTTACAGGTGGAGGTCCCAGGGTTGGAGGAAATCTGCTACTGGATACTCCAGTAAGATCGGAGAAATAATGCTGGAAAAGAGGTTTGAACATAAATGACCTTGCAGAGACCACTGTGGTTATCTAATGTGAAAGCAGTACCTGAGATCCCTTACACAGAGATTACATCATAAGTACCACTGGCCTCATCAGGTTGGAGAATGTGTAGTGTGTTCACTGTAACCTGCAATCAGTGTAATGAGTACACTTAACTCTAGTGTTCACACAGGAGCCCCTCGTGTTCAGTACTACCAGGCTCTATCAGTCATACAGAACCAAGAGTAAAAACACAATATAATGTTAAAACTACAGCAAGCACAGCTATTTAAATGACACTGTATTTTAACGTAATTCCTAAAACCATTTATACTGGAGATGTTTTTCATGCTCTGCAGTTCTGCTTTTTCGCTCTTCTTCTGTACTGGAGTTCTTTAAATTAATAAATTATAATAGTTTGTTCCTCGGCGGTAAAATATACCACCTTAATCCTCTCCAAATAGCATTTGAGCCAGTGTGAGTGTCACTCCATCCTTTGCCAAGTGAAAACCTGCAGGACTCAATTTAATGAGTTATTAACCTGTGTATTGAAACCCCGGGGTTGTTGAGTTGCTTTGTGGTCCAGCCCTCTGATTTATGTTGTAGCTCATCTGCTGCAAGGCGTGACCTGTTCTGTGTACCCTGTATACTGTATGCTTTTCTGCTTACCGTGGATGTACGGAATGGCTATTTGAGTTCAAACCAGTCTGACCATTTGTCAGGACTGCTTAGGTTATACTTTATATATCATATGGGAATTGTGTTTTTGTGGGACTTTGTAATTTGATGTGTGTCTTTTTTGTTTCTTGGCTCACAGTTACCACATAGGTGTGTTTAGTTGGGTCTGTTAATTAGTTGCATTATTTAAGCTCACTGTTTACATTAGTTTATTGTCTTGCATCTGTTCACTGTTTATGCTCCTGTTCTTGCATCTGTTCACTGTTTATGCTCCTGTTTTGTTTTCAGTATTGGTCAAGTTTGTTTGTTTGTTATCTCAATAAATGTCTTCATCCTAAGAAGGTACAAAAAGAATGATTCCGTGGGCCTCTTAGATGGGTGAAGATGGGGGATCTGGTATATTAGGCTTTCAGGGGGCTCAGTCACCCCGGTGTGATGTGAACATTATCTGAAGCTGAGTGTGCGTATGCATGCCACGTGGTTGGCTGAGCAGATAATTGCATGAATGAGCAGGTGTACAGGTGAATGCATGTGTGCGCTGGCGGATTTAGATATGGGTGACATGGGCAGGCGATCAGGGTGGTATCCTGCCGGGGGGCGGCACAGTTCAGTATGATGATAACATATATGTGATTAGTTTTATCATTCGTTTGCATACTGAATTTTTCATGTCACTGTGTGGGTTAATTAACCTGCATGGCACCCTAATGTATGAGCGAGGCAGAGGACTGGCTGGGAAGCTCTCTCTCTCTCAGAGGTGGGAACGGAGGGGGCTAGTGGACATCACCTCGGGTCGACTGCAGAGGGAGCAGGAACTTTACACTGCAATGCAATTAGTAAAATCACTCACACTACGACATGGTACATAATAAACCACAGATCATTCATAACACTGTAAATATATATTTACTGTACAGTTTCATAGAAAATTTTTATTCTCCTGTTCTGTGTGAAATTGTTAAGAATAATATATAGCCTGTCTACACACCTCCAAGGGCAAATGGTTTAGTCTTGACTCTTAATTGGGAGTGTGTAATGTCTTGATGCTTGGCGAATAATAAAAAGTAAGGTCAAAGCCATTAGGTGCCCAATTTAGAAAAAAAAAAGGAAAGACAAGGAGAAAATAACAAAAACACAAAGGTATGCAGCTGTGTCATCACCTTGTGAGTATAAAATTATATATGTAGCTAATAAAATAGGTCTTTATACTACTTAATGTTTTTTAAGGCAAACAGTGACCCAAAATTATGTGTATTTACCCCATGTTTTTAGATTTTTATAAATGATAACACTTTTAATTTTTATATTAAGTTGAAATGCATGTACATTGGGATGAAATAGATGGGTTACTCTGATCAGCATGATTTACTTGGTCTGTGCTGCTCTGTGATTGGGGACAAATCCCACTGTATTCGGTGTAAAAATGGGCTCAATCTATAAGTCCTGCTAAATTACATTGACCATCAGAAACCCATTCCCATTACAAACCCATTCAATTCCCATTCCAAACCCATTCCCAACGCAAACCCATTCCATTCCAAACCCATTCCATTGCAAAATCCATTCCATTCCAAACCCATTCCCAACACATACCCATTCCCATCGCAAACCCATTCCCATTCCAAACCCATTCCCAACGCAAACCAATTCCATTCCAAACCCATTCCATTCCAAACACATTCCATTCCAAACACATTCCATTCCAATTTCTAATTAAGAAGGATAAACCACTCAATTCGCCAGCTCGTGCGCAGACTTTAGGTGCCTTAAACCCCGCCCATGCCTCATTTCTCATTGGCTGGTGGCTCCGATTCACAGCCAATCAGAGCCCAGAGAGCGCCGGAGAGCCGTTTTGGTGATAAAACTCCCGCGAGCCGAGCTGCTCGCGCTGTAGAGTCTCGCGGCTGTGGCTCGAGCGGCTCCAGGTCCGGGTCTCTGACGTCACTGCGGGAGGATTAAACGCTCAGTACCATGGCTGTGACAGCACTTCACTTCAGTTTCTCTCTCATACTCGGGATTACAGCAGGTAGGCTCGCGCGCGCGCGGCTCAGACACGAGCTCTAACCTGGCGTGCATGTGCGGGAGTTCAGCGCGCGCGTTTGGGCGGCTGCCTTCCCGAGCTTACAGCGCGCGCACCATCACCATCATCATCACCACCATCATCATCATCTGTCCTCTGTGTCATTAAAGATAATAATAATAATGAAAGAAGTAGGAAGTGTATGTTTCAGTGTCCTGTTCAGTTTGTAAAGCAATACCAGGTCTCTATATTCATTTTGAGGCGATACAGTTTATTATAGAGTATAATCTCACATGTGTATATATATATATATAACACTTAACAGGTCAGTTTATAAAACACTGAACTCATAGTGTAATGGTGAATTAGTGTTAAAGTAGACATTGTCTTCAGCAACTTTAAAACTTTAACACTATAAATGAATGTGTTGTACGAGTCTTCATGTCTCTCTCGCTCTCT
>JAQMYI010000007.1:1167379-1177508 GCA_030014275.1 Clariallabes melas | reverse complement strand
TTCCAACTAACAGTTATAGAAGCCACACCCCTTTTATTCCAACTAACAGTTATAGAAGCCACACCCCTTTTATTCCAACTAACAGTTATAGAAGCCACACCCCTTTTATTCCACCTGACTATAACAAAAGCTACACCTTTTTTATTCCAAGTTATAGAAGCCACACCCTTTTTATCCCACGTGACTGTAACACAGGCCACACCCATTATATTTCAACTTTCAGGCAATTACAGAAGCCGCACCCCCTTGTATTCCACCTGATTATTACAGAAGCCACACCCCTTTTATTCTAACTTAGTTATAGAAGCCACACATCTTTTATTTTAACTGACAGTTACAGAAGCCACACCCCCTTTTAACTGAGCTACATAAGCCCCACCACTATTACAAATGACAGTTATAGAAACCACACCCCTTTTATGTAAATAAAAAAGCCACGCCCCTTTAATATAAACTGACAGTTACATAAGCGATTAGAACTTACCGGATTGTGTAAAAAGCTGTAAATGAGGCGTAAGTTTACCAAACCTCTCTGGTCCAGGACCCAGCTTTAGGCGAATAGGAGACAGAGGCCATCCAACATGTTTTCAGTTGTGCAGACATTATTAGCTTTTAAACCCCTTAGCTTTGAAACTTCATAAACCTATGCTGTAACTTAAACAGACTCTTTGATCCAGCTGGTTTGACTTTTCTCTGAAACTATCCGCTAACATCACTCTGTACCTGCCACATTTCAGCACGCAGGTTTATCCGCCCGTCTTGGTCTTGCCTGAGGTCTTCCTTCACAACCTCACACACATACACACACCTCTACGTAAGCGTAAGCTGCTTTCATCCTCCAGTGAAGATGCTGCTTTGTCCACACCTGTCAGACTTCACAGTGATGCTGTTAGCTGTTTCGGCAGTAACGGAGTATGCTGCTTCTTATGGACGGGAAACACCAGGGATCTCCTGATACGATATTATTACGAGACCCAGAATCAGATTCGATTTGTACTGCGATTCTGTACGTGTGACCGTTTTATAAATATCCTGATTCAACATGATTTTTTAATTCATTTTGTTACAATATTAAACAAAGTAGCAAATAATTCTCCTTTACTACAGAGTGAATAGTTTAGAGTGCACCACCTGCAGGATTGTAGAGGAACGGCAACGTTTTAATACCTCAAATGCAAACATACAGTATATAAACTTAATTTATAAAAAATATATATTTTGGTCTCAGTGTGGCTATACATGAATTCATGATACATAACAATCAGTTTCTCTTGCCCCATCTCTACTGCATATTATTTTTCATTGTTACATTTTCATGGATCAGGACGGCCGTGTTGCCTGAGGCATTGTCCTGTTGGCTAACGTTATCAGCAGTATTGTGAGTTAATACGCTTTTCCCTGTCTAAAGGTTTTTGTGTTTTGACATGAGCTGTTGTTTTCTCTCATGAGTTCTCATGTCAGTTTTAGAGTTGATTTGCCGTAGCCAAGTGCTGAAATGTCGAATAGATGATTGGGATCTGTAGGGACTGAGGAATGCCTGTTATTTAAAACAATTCAGAGCATTTGGAGTTTGTCAGAAAGCATAATGGAGCTTTGGCTCAGGTATGGAAAAATTGGGTTTCTGGTTTGGTGAGACCAGCTGTTTGGCCTTTGCACCGACCTCTACATTTGGATGAAACCCAAAACTGATTGTCACTCTAATGCAGAGGTGAAGCATGGTGGTTGTGACAGGAGTGTCACGTACAGTACATGTGTGCTAAAAGGGAAAAAAGCTACTGGTTCAACTGGGCAAGGATAACCTGAGGATATATAATTTTTTATTTATTTTGTGATGAGAGTGATGCGGTTAAAATGACGGAGTGGTGTGCAGGGGTAACAGGAGGGACTCCCTCTTTTCATTTTCAATCACTGCGTCCAATTAGTCACATCTCGATGGAGGAGCAGGCGGCGTGCAGAAAAGCAGCACAGCTGTCTGAGCCCACTGCCTGGAAGAGCTTATTATGTAAAGCTTATTATGGAGTCGTTTGTCTGTATACCATATGTATAGGTGTACATGCCCCCCCCCCCGAATCAGAGAAAACACCTGATGTTGCTCCAGTACACCCATCATCCAAGACGCATCATCCATAATGAGAACATGCTGCTGTGGACGTATCGGCCGTGGATCCTCATTTTGGAGCTATCATGTGACAAGGCATTTCCTGCTGGTGTGTTCTCGGCTTTCCTTTGCCTTCATAGCCTGTCTGTTGTTGTTTCCTGTTTTGTTTGCAGATGCACAGAGAGCTGTTCAGCTTCCCTCCCAAGTCACAGAAGAGATCCTGGAGCTGCTCAGGAACAAAAAAGAGTTCACGTTCATGGCTAGCATCCAGCAGAAGACGTCCACATCTGGAGTTCTCTTCTCCATCCACGAGTCTGATTTCAGGTACAGCCGTTCGTCCCCTCATGCCGATCTATCACGGATAGTTTGAACCTCCAGTTTGTATTTGTATAAATGTCAGCTTAGAGTTGGAGGTTCACCGTGTGCACCAGTGAAGAGCCCCAGAATGCCTTTCTCCATCACTAATAATCTGTTGTGTTATATTGCCTTTTTTATTTTTATTTTTTTTCCCCCACTCCTGAAAGACAGGAAGCTTATCCCTGCTAGCTGATTTATAACATGCGGCGGAGCATGTCTAACACATCCTCATCGAAGGTCAGGAGAGCGTCAGGTGTTAAATCATGTCTAGCTATTTAATCAGCTAGAGAAAACATGGCAGTGCAGAGCTGCCTGAGCTCCTCCCTCTGGATGTGTTGGCATTGGGGAATTAAAGTGGATTTGGGGGGATAAAAAGAAAAGGGATTAGATATAAATCCTGTCTTGAAATTAAAAGAAACAGAAATGTGACTATAAATAATTCAGATCTGTTTTATGTAATAATGAGCTCAGCAGTTACTATCTATATCTTATTACACAATCGTGTGGTGTTGACTCGTTTTTATGCTAATTTGCTTTATTAACATGCCCGCGCAAAAAAAGCTCGAACCCTACGGCGGGTGGAATGGGACGATAGGAAATGAATAAATAAACATGTAATTAAATAAATAATTAATTAATTGTGTCCTGAAATAATGAATATTTAAAATGACATGCTTTTAATTGCTATGTATATGTCTTATTGACCTAATTTATTTACTTATTTATTTATTTATTTATTTATTTAAAGACACCCCCCCCCCCTAGTGGGCGGAGTCTAAAGCTACTCTACTCAAGCTGATTAGTCTGGACCTCCTGATGCTGTATTGTGTTTCAGTAAAGGTTCAGGGAATATCTCGGAGTGTAAGATCCGGAGATGATAGTTATGATAAAAATAGATACAGTAGGATGTAAGAGGACCAGTCTGATTGTGTCCTAGAGGTCGATGTTATTATGCGTCACTGAGTATTTCCTCTGCAGTAAGAAGAGTAGAAGTTTGTTTCTTTGAACAAAAGAGGACCGAGACAACAGCGTCCATGTCTCTTATTGTACTGTATACTGAAGCTTTTCACAAAGCCAGTGGTTTGCAGATTATATTATTAACTATTTAGCATTTCTATTATGTTTTAAAAATCAGATCTCACAGCTGATGTTAGTTATTTTATGACGCATTTAATTGATTTATTCTCCTGTTAATGATTTTATCATAGAACACTGATGTATTTAATACTGACACACTCCACCCTTTGCAGAAACTAACCCGAAATGTCTCGGTACGGGTCAAGTTAGATGCTTTTTCTCAGGTTGAGTTGAGTTACAAGTTACTTTAAGGTTTTTAGAAGCTTGTGTAGCACAAAAACTCTCAAATAGCACACTAGAATAAAGTTATGAAAATAAATCCTTTTAATTTAATCATTAAATTCAGTCCGGCAGTCGATTTATGACACTGAATTTCGTTTATTTTTGACGCATTTTGACGCATGCGCAGTACAAAAGTGCTCATAACAAACAACCCATTTGAATTGTGATTTATGCTGCAGGTTAAACGTCCAGACAGATGCCTCAGCACTGGCACAGTTTCATTACATTCTGTCCAGACAGTTTGGTGTGACGCTGTGGCACAATCTGACTGGACAAACATACATTTTTTCTGTGACTGGTTTCTGGTCCTCCAGTGTATGAAACATAAAGATGTTATTGAAAGATCGAGTTCTGACCGGCGTACAGACAAAACCGTTCTTTTATTTATACAGGTAGGTACATCGGCACACGGAAAACTGTACATACTATAGTTATAACACTTCAATTTCTACTGCTGCACACTTTAAACTGCCAATTCAGTGCATTTTAGTCAAAACCAAAGTCCACGTGTATACACAGTACAGCTGCACTAATTCTGTGGCCAGACGAAAGAAAAATCTCCATCTCGCCAGTTCAACTATTTCAATCGTCTGAGCTCCAGCCTGGGACAGTCAGTACTGCTGTATTCAGTGACTCTGGTATTGCAGATTAATCCAGATTACACCTCCGACCTCTCTGAGACACGTCTAACCTGCTCTCACGTGCAGCGTTCATGTCGCATTGACTGGTTTAATGATGTGTGAACACTCTGTCTGTGCTGAATGATTATTATAAACATCCTCTGCCACGTGCTACTTGTTGAACCAGTGAGATTTTTCTCGGTAAACGTTCACAAAGTTTGAGGATCAGATGTAACACTTACTGCTGTGGTGTAAGGGGAGTAAAACATGCTTTACTACGGGACGCGGCACTCTGTATCACATCTTATTCCCTTTCTTACACACACACACATGCACACACACACACACATGGGCTCTTTAAATATTTAAAATCAGCAGAAATCGTAAATATTTAAATCATGTAGAAACAGATCGTCAGAGGTATCGAAGCCTCGAGCCACATTTAAAACGGATCCTTTAAAAGCCAGCAGGAGGACGGAGACACATTCTATCCAGAACGTTTGATGGAAAAACTAAAATATATGATATATTTATATAAGTTATCGTCTCATTCCCCGCCGTGTCGTCATAACGTTAATGCTCCAGGGGCATGTTCTGGTCACGCAGTAATCATGACCGAGTCGTGCGCTCGACGAGCACATGATTTATTAGGGACGAGGTGTGACTTGGACTAATTCTCGGTCATTAGGTAGAAAACTGACGAGACCTTTCACTTAAGTGTGCCTGAATAACCTGAAATTTTTGTTTTAGTAAATTCCTTCAGTGTGTGTGCAGGTCATTCATTCTAAATCATCTTAAATGTTCTATAAATTTAATTTACACCAGGTCAGGTACGAGGTGGAGTCAAAAAGTTTCGAGACTAGTTTTGTAACGCACCGTCACAGGGAGCACCGACCTCCATCAGTCAGTGTGCCAAAAGACATCGTCCTGTGTACAGCGGGAGCCGCGTGACTGGTGCTAATCTGACCACGCGCGTTACCACGTCTTTTATCGGCGATTTCATCATGGACGGCGCGTTGGAACAAAAAGCATGGGTGAAATTCCGACGTGAAACTGGGCAAATCTGCCACAGAGACGGTTGACATAATTCAGCAAGTTTACGGCGGCGCTGCGATGAGTTGTTCGAGGTGTCTTGAGTGACACACATCACTGGAAGACGAAGAGAGATGAGGAAGACCTTCAACGAGCTCAACCACCGAAAATGTCAAAACCATTCGGCACCAGATAATGGTAAAGTACTTCCTTGTAAACAGAGCTAATGTCAGAACTTTTTGATACAACCTCGTATTAGTGGATGAAGCTACGATAGCGGACGATAACGAGTAGAAGACGATCAGCGTAAAGCCCTAAGCGCTGAGCTGACGGGTCTGTCGGCTGTAAAGGCAGACTCAGCTTGTTTGTGACTCTCAATGACGGCTCGTTAAAGAGGCAGAGTTTTTATAATTATTTGATTCTGCACAGGCAGCATTTAACGGCACAGGGAGCGCTCCCAGTGGAGTCCACTATACACACTCGCAGTTTCTCTTTTTTTTTTCCCACTTGTGTTCTGAAGTGACAGAAAACACAACCCTTCTGTGACGAAGTATACTGTAAATATACTCAGTTGTTTTCCTTTTTAGGAACCTTTTTCTATAGATGAGGCTCATGTAATAAAACTTCAAGGACACATAAACCTTGAAGAAAGTTTTGAAGTATTGGGGAGAATAAAAAATATAAAACACATCTTTTTATTTATAGAAAAAAAAAATAGAGTTTCTGTACAGATCAGACTCTCACGAGGACGTTACCCGTAGCTTTTCTTTCGTGGCCGTCTCTCATTTCTTTCTTTTACTTTGTCCAGAAACAAGGTCCACGCTGGTCTTATGTTCAATTCTGCTCATCATTATCTATTAAATTATTCATTAAGATGAGTTATTATATATGTGGTATCTGGCACCAGGACATTTCCAGAAGATTCGATGGCATTGGGCTCTTTGCCTCCTGGTCCCAGTGTACATCAACACCACTTGCACATTACAGGAACTCGTTTGGGAGCTGCTGGGAGTTACAGTCCTGACCTCGCTCCAAGACATGACTGTGATCTGTAGAACTGCGTAATCACAGCGTCTACACTACTGTACGTTGTACATGTGCTCGGCTGCTCGCTCACCCTTGAATCCATCCTCGCTGTTTTTCACTGGGATACAAATTGTCCTGTCAGTTTCTCGCTGGTTGAAAAACATGACAGAAACGAGCTGTCAGCTTCACGCTAACGCTAAACCGCTATTGTGAGAGCACACCCGAAACGGTGACGAGCCGCGGCTAATGTCCTGCCTTATTACTCACGATGCCGTTAACGTTCACTCGACTCGAACGGAGATCGCTCGGAATCGGGTTAATTGTTCTAAGATTTACATAAGGCACGTTGTGCTGTTGTTACCATGGAAACTGCTAAAGCTACAGAGTGACTCGATATTAACTACATGTTGAAAATGACCAAAGAGTCCAAAGAGTGTAACTGGATGGAAGATCTCACTCCTCTGTAAATTAAATCAGCAGCGCTGGACAATCACGGCTGCCTGAGCTCATCATGCTTAACGAGACGAGGGAAGCATCTTCAAGTGCATTCGGCTGCTTTATAACGCACGGTAGAATTCATGAGCATTAGATTTTATAAAAAGATTAAGTCATATCTGGTGTGAGAAAGTGTGTGGGAAGATTAATGGTCATTAAAGGAAGTAGGTTGCTATAAGTCTAGGTTGGTCTGTATAAGTCATTAAAAATGAAATGAATATTAAAGGCATCTATGAGGAAGGATATTTTAAATAGTATAGTATTACACTCGAAATAACTTCATATCCATTTTTTGCACATCTTCTTATCCATGTAACAGCCCTGATAGCATTGTGCTGACACATATAGTGCTTTTAACGGTGGTCATTTGTCGCAAAAGAAAATTACGGAAATGTGTATGAAATGTGTGAGAAAATATGTATAAATCAGAAAGATCAGATCGTCCCTGGTGATCAAGTCGAGGGCGATGGTGCTGAGGGAAAACCTCCCTGAGATGGTAATAGGAAGAAACCTTGAGACGAACAGGGAGAGAGAGGGAGAGAGTAGAGAAGGAGAGATAACAGTTAGGTATGGTATGGTATATTTAGTGCAGAGTGCAAGCAGGGACTCCGGCAGGACTAACTATGACATCATAACTAAAAGGGAGGAGCCAGGATCCAGAGGAGACAGACATGATGGGGACCTGGGATGGAACGCGACCAAACACTTTACCATCAACAAACCTGAGTGATCAATGAGAGTGAGGAAGACAACATCTAAACAGACCAGTTCACCATAATACTCTACGTCCATGAGTCCCCCAGAGCTGCTCCTTTACCCAAGGCAAATCTAATTTACAAAAATGCTTGGCTAAATAAATAGGTTTTTAGCCTATGACTGTTATGACTAAGTACTGTTTAGGATTTGCCTGAAGTTGAAAAGTTTTTAGACAAAAAGTCCGGACAACACGTTGAATATTTAAATTCTACCCAGTTCCCGTTCCTGTCTGAGATACCTGCTGAACTTCGTGCTATTTATTTTTTGTCCAAATTCTCTGAATTTCTATCAGATTTTATGCCAAAATATCAGAAGGTATTGCTCGTGGGTGGTTTTATTATTCATGTCTGTTGCCAAGACAAACCTTGTGTCTTGCATTTTGTGAACCATATTGATGCATTTGATCATTTGACCTTGTGTTATCTTGTGGTTTATCTATTTCTAATGTGATCCTAGACATTGCCTATTTTTACGATCATAAGCCTGTAAAATTCGAAATTTCACCGTCTCTAAAACCAGCTATACGATATAAGACAACTACAGTGGCGTACATTTAATCCTGTACAGCTGCTCAGTTTGGTGCGGAGTTTAGTCAAGTAGTTGAGTGCGTCATGGAGCCAGTAAACTGTGATTTGGATGAATTCATCTCCTGGTATTATAATAATACATGTGATAATATTCTTGACATAACATACATGAGCTGTATCAGACTGGTTTGAGACCTTTTCATAATACAGAATCAGCACTTTTAAAAGTAATGTTACCTGTTTATCAATACTGATGCAGGGAATACTGCAGTTCTAATGTTATTAGATCCAAGTGCAACATCCAATACTGTTGGTCATGAGCAACTTCTTTAGGTGTTGCAGCACGATGTTGGGATCATTGCCGCTGCCCTTGACTGGTTTAGAACATACCTGACTGACTGTAGTTTTTCAGTGGAATTTGGTGAGAAAAGAACATCCCTATTGCTCACACAGTGGTGTCCCCCAAGGCTCTATTCTTGGTCCACTTTCGTTCACGTTATACTTTCTCCCTCTTTGCTGGATTATTTGGAATCTTTTTTCCACTTTTATGCTTATGATGTCCATCTACCTCTAAAGAAATCTAGGACTACTACTCCAACAGTATTATTGGATTTCTGGCTGAAATTAAAGATTGGCTGTCCAGCAAATTCTTATGCTTCAATGACAGAAACAGAAATGCTGTTGTTTTCAGCAAATGTTAAAGCACCAAAATTATATGTTTAGTCTAGGTACTTATCTTACCTCTGCAGCCAGAACCTGGGGTTTATAGTGGACGTAGTCAAGTGTAGTCAACTTATTCTGTAGTCAAGTCAGGTTTTTTTCCTTCCCTGGCAAATATCTAAGATTACATCAGTCTTACCAAAGAAGGATCATACATGCTTTTATTACCTGTAGTAATAATATTATAATAATTAATAATAATATTACCTGAAATCATTTTAGATCACATTGGAATTGCTCAAACTGCAGTTGGTAGATTACAGCTGGTTCAAAATGCCTCAGTTCGTCTCTTGACCAAGATTTGTCAGCATGAACACATCATCCCGCTCCTACGCTCCTTGCATTGGCTCCTGGTATTTTTTAGAATTGAATTCAAGATTTTATTTTCAACCTATAAAGCTTTAAATAACTGTGCTTCTAGCTATATTGTTGAACTTTTACAGCTGTATCAGAGACTAGAACCCCTAGGTCTGAGGATCAGCTCCTTCTAACAGTTCCTAAGGTTAGGTTAAGAAATCGGGGCGATCGGCCCTTGTCTGTGATTGCACCTAAACTACTGTATGGAATTGAGATATCTCTCCAGATCAGACAATTATCATCTGTCTCACTTTTTAAAACTCATCTTAAAACATTTCTGTTTGATAAGGCATTTTTTTTATTTTTTATTATGCTTTATACTATTTCTTTCAATTTGCCATCTTATGCTTTTTAATCATTGTAAAGCACTTTGGACAACTTGGTTGTAGTAAATAAATTATAGTAAATTTAAATAAATGAAATTGACATTGACATTAGGACAAATTGAAACAAATCAGATCTTAAAGAATGAATTCTATTCAGTTCTAACATTTTCATCATAATTAATTGTGCATCATCACTTTTAAATTGCACTGCCAGCTAACTGATTACTGGTATGAGTCTAATTTCACACTTTGGAGGTTAGGCCACGCCCTCCATATTTCCTCTTCCCTGTCCTACACGTCTTGTCTTGGTTGTCTAGAAATAGTACTGAGACATGTGGCCTCTTTATGTAATACTGCTGAGACTTTGCAGTTTCTCAGTATGTACACACAAATACACACACACACACACACACACACACACACACACACACACGCAGGTCTGTGCAATTCTGGTTC
>JAQMYI010000007.1:929031-940109 GCA_030014275.1 Clariallabes melas | reverse complement strand
TCGGGCTGTAAAGTCGGGTTCGGGCTTTTAAAAGGCTGTCAATCAAAATGTACTTGTCGGGCTCGGGCCGAAATCTGCCGGGCTCGGGCCCTTTCGGGCCTAACTTTTAAGGCACGATTACAGCTTTAGTATGAAGGGCGTATGAAGCGCGTATGAAGGGCGTATGAAGCGCGTATGAAGCGCGTATGAAGCGCGTATGAAGCGCGTATGAAGGGCGTATGAAGGGCGTATGAAGCGTACCTCTTTTTTATATCGTAGCTGGTTGTATATGGCTGGTTTCTGCATGGTTTCTATTTTCACTTCCTGTGTGGACGTTCGGTAAGAAGGATTGCTGTACGTCAGGTTGCTCACTCCAGGGTCAGCGAACTTGGATTTTTTGTGCCTGAGGAAGAAAGGATTTACGGTTAGACGCGTCTGCATCAACACTCACTCGCTGTCTGCGTTCAGCGGCGTCTGTCTCGTCATCTCTCATCATGGACGTCATCATAGTGGTGGATTAAACTGGGTTTTAGTAGAAACGAAACGGGTTTGCCCCATTATTCCTTCATCTATATTCAAGAACGGACAGATTTGCGTATCTGCTGTCCGCCAGCGACGAAACAGATACAGTGCTGTGAACAAAGTATCTCCTCCTTTGTCACACTTTATTGATTAAATGAATGAACTCATCAAACACGTTTTAATATTACACAAAGATAACCAGAGCACATGCTATAGGCGGATTTTTAAATGATGATTTTGTTAATTAAGGAAAAAAAGCTGTCCAAACATACCTGGCCCTATGTGAAAAAGTAATTACTCCCTAAACCCTAAACCTCAAAATTGGTTTTTGGGGAAATCACTTTCATCACAAATGTGTTTGAGGATCGGAATCTTTTAAGTCATGATGATGTCAAAGCTGTCCAAACATACCTAATAAAGTAGAAGAGGAATAACGATGGTATAAATGCCTCGTTATAATCATTAGAGACGATCGTATTGCTTTTTCTGTATTTGCTGATTTTCTTACAGTATATAAAAGCTACTAGGCTATAAACCATATTTTTCCCTTCTTCCTACACTGCAAATTAATATTAAAATCCTATTGATTATTCAAATAATCCAATTTCAGGCTTTTACATTAGTTGGAAGATTGGCTTAAATAATTTTTTCACTTTTTTCTTTTTCTTATCAGTTCAGGCTCAGTGGCTCAGCAGCGTCTCTAATAATAAAGGCTCATGAGCTATAATTATTAATAATTACGTGTTTCTGTAGCTATTATTTTTAGAATGAGTTCCTACTTAATGAAGCCACCAGAAATGACCAGCGATTCTAATTTATACTCGTTATAATAGTCCTGAGTAATTAAGGTCGTGTGTAGCCGGAGTGTTAATGATAATATCGCATGTGATCTATATGAAGTTACTGCAGGTGTACTGTACTGTACTGTACCTGTAAATGATGAAGACGGCGATGAGGATGAGGATGGCCAGCACCGTCAGTGCGCCGCCGATCACGTAGCTGATATGAAGACCTTCACCTTTACAACGATAAAGAAAAACAAGTGAGAAAGTGAACACGGTTCACTCTCCTCCAGAGTTACATGTTGTATAAGTGAATCTGGTACCATGAGGCGCAGACACCACTTTACTCTGCGTGCAGCCGTCTCCAGCGCCACCCTTCTCTGTGCAGCTGTGAAGAGCAAGTGTGTGTTTGTGAGTAAGCTTGTGTAACAAGATACCACGATTCCTACAAACTTCCTAAAACAATGATTGATTTTAAAGATAAAGAGCTCAGACGTTCACTCACTTCTGTCCCGGCCGGCCCGGGGGAGGTTTGTCTGTGGGCAGTCTGCCGCGTCTGTTCGGAGCCTGAGTGCCGGCGGTCACTTTGTCCGGCACGACAGGAACAAAACCAGCAACTTTAAGAAACAGTTAAGAGTTTAATGAAAACACTAAACACTTCTGAATACAGTATTCTCTAAAAAAGGTGCTGTATACGTCAGCTTCTTATGATTATTATAGTAATGTGTGTGTGTGTGTGTGTGTGTGTGTGTTAAACTTACTGGTGGAGCACGGGCGCTCGTCTGGCTCGTCAGGACACGCACACACAAACCCGTTAGCCTTGGCGAGACAGAGGTGTGTACAGCCTCCGTTATTCACACCACAGTGATTCGTTCCTAACAGAAGAGAGATCACACTTTAGACCGAACTCTGGAATCCGATTGGTTAGAAGTCATGCATCTGTAATATTCTGACCGAGGACGTGATGATGTGTTTTGACTCTCCCGTGCCAGACTGCGCTCCTCTCACTGCTCTTACCGTACTGCCGGTTTGGTGTCACCACTATAATGTCCATCAGGCCCTCGACGTTAGCCAGGATGGTCTCTTTGTTCCGGCCCGTGTGTTTATCCACTCGCTGGATTGATTTGGTTTGCCAGTCGGTCCAGTAGATCCAGCGGTCTTGCTGCGAGATGCGGGAAAAACGAATTAGAGGAGAGGAAACCGGCTTCAGCTGGGTACAGAGGAGAGAGGAACATGGAGGGATAGAGGGGGGGAAAAGAAAAGAGTGGGGAGGAAAAACGAGGGTCAGAGATGGAAGGGTGTGGATGAAGGAGAGAGTAATGTTAGGGGAGAGGGATGAGAAGAACGAGTGGATCTGCGGGAGGAGAAGAACGAGTGGGTCTGAGGGAGTGAGTGGAGGACTGAGCAGGAGTAGGAGGGTGTGTGAGTGGGAGGGGAGGTGAAGATGAAGGAGAGAGCTACCTGAGTGAGTGCAAACGGGTGTGACACAGGAGTCACCAGGACTTGGCGCAGTTTGCCACTCAGGTCAGAACTTTCAATGCGGTCCAGGTGCGCGTCCACCCAGAAGATCCTACACACACACACACACACACACACACACACACACACACGGTAAGAGATGCAAGTAACTTGCTGACGGACTTACTGATTCACTGATTCACTTATATACCGACTCACTGATTCACTTATATACCGACTCACTGATTCACTTATATACCGACTCACTAAATCAATGCCTGACTGATTTTCTGACTCATTTACAGATTCAGTGATTCATTAGTTTACTGACTCATTGACTCACTGATTCACTGACTGCATCAGTCTAACAGTGGGAACAACCTGGAAGATCTATTTTGTGTCCTTACTAGTGTCAGCACACACACACACACACACACACACACACACACACACACACACACACATATATACATACATACATATACACACACACACACATACACACACACGAACGCGCACACGCACTCCTCAGGTTCTTAAACACAGTGAGCTCCTGTTACAGTAACTGTGAATAATGCTGCTAAACTTAGCCCTGACTGACTTACGCTGCACTCTGAATACCACGGCATGATGTAAAATGATTATGGAGTGAACACACAGCTCTTCATGTTTCTCACCTGCGCGTGTCGTAATCGAGCGTGAGGCCGTTGGGCCAGCCGAGGTCAGTGTTGATCAGAACTTTCCGGTCCGAACCGTCCAGATTGGCACGCTCGATTTTAGCAATATGACCCCAGTCTGTCCAGAACAGACACCTAATGAGAGCCAGAGAACCCAGTCAGGCATCATCAACAGTAACATTTATTTTAGACGAGTGTGGGTCCTCAGCCAGACCGGTACTGGGACTGAAATGAGTCCCCCGCTGAGGGTTAAGGAACCAGAGCTGTCAGGTTTCTGATTTCATGGTAACACAAACTGGTGTTCTCACCCTTTACTGGGGAACACAGCGATGGCTCGCGGCTCGTCCAGGCTGTTGTTGATCAGGATCTTTCGTGCTGATCCGTCCAGTCTGGAAACCTCAATGGTGTTCCGACCCGTGTCGGTCCAGTACATGTTTCTGGCCACCCAGTCCACGGCCAGGCCGTCTGTAGTCTTCAGGCCCTGACTGATCACCGTCTCCATCCCGCTCCCGTCCAAATTCACCCGCCTGAAAAACAGCAGATGAACAGGTGATGATGACTAGAGAACCTGCTGTATGGTAGACCTTGACGATGCTCCTGGAGGCTCCTTTAACGTACCTGATGACGTCCAGTGAGACGTCGGTGTAGTACAGTTTGCCCTGGACGCTGTCGTAGTCAAGCGAGATGACGTTGTGCAACTCGGGGACTGGGACGTGGACGTCCGTGTGGTCGCCGGTGTCCAGTGAGATACGCCGCACGCTGACGCGGTTGGAGAAGAGCAGGTAGGACTCGGGAATGTCGTCACATGACCTGCCGTCACTCTTCAGGAGAACGCCTGTGGGGCAGGCGCACGACGTGCCGTTTGGACGCGGAAGACACAGGTGGGTACAGCCGCCGTTATTCCGACCACAACGATTAAAACCTGGAGCAGACAGAGAGCATTAATAACGCTCATCATGATAATAATAATGAAAACGAAATATTTTTCTTTGAGGACATAATTTTAATTCCGAACACAACAGGTCTCTCCGTGTTAAATTTCAGTCTAGACAACCTGTACTTCTAGACACCCAGACGCACTGTAATTTGTGTGTCGTCTGTGTACCGAAAGTGTGTCCTGGTGCAGGAAACCTGTGACAGAAATCACACCAGCCCCAATCTTACCCAGAGGCCTGTCTCTGTCCATGGCCTGGATGTCCATGAGTCCGGGCAGGTTGGAGCGGACCGTGATGATGTTGTCCCCTGTGTTTTTGTCAGCTCTCTGGATGCTGCGACTCTGCCAGTCAGTCCAGTAGATGTGCGGCCCGAGCAGCGTAAGGCCGTAGGGGTGCTGAACCGGAGAAACCAGCGTCCTGCGGTTCGAGCCGCTCAGATCTGCCACTTCGATCCGCTGTAAGATTTAATAATTATGATTCAGTTCAGCTCAGTTCAAGCTGTAGTTTCCGTTAAGAACACCAGACGTAGAACACGGACTGCTGGGGTATTAGCTGACCTCTGTGTGGGCGTCGGCCCAGAGTAGCTGTGACCCAGCCTTGTCTATGGCCAGTCCGTTCGGCCAGCCCAGGTTGTTATTGATCAAAACCACACGGTCGGACCCGTCCATCGCCGCTCGCTCCAGCTTGGCGTGTTCGCCCCAGTCTGTCCAGTACATGTTGCTAAAACCATCGAAGACATCCGTCATACGTCACAAAACACCACATCATGTCTACACTTTAATCTGATTCATGCAGAAATATCAGGACTTTGTGTTATTACAGTCACTGTTGCTACGAAACACACAGACGCATTAACCAGACAGGAGGAACACTTTTATTTACCCCATTTCGTGATATAGAGCGATGGCCCGTGGGCTGTCCAGGTTCTTCCACACCAGGACCTTCCTCATGGAGCCGTTCAGATTGGCCACTTCGATGCGGTTCGTTCCCGTATCTGTCCAGTAGATTTTCCTTCCTACTGAGTCTACAGCGAGACCATCGGTCGTCATCAGACCTAAAACGAGCAGGACACGAAGGTAGGTGAGTCTTCATGTCATCCGTGACAGCGGAGGGACTTGTCCTGCGTTGCATGACGCGATGGCTAGTCAGACCTAGCGGCTAGTGAAAATGCAGGACAGCGTGCGCTCCTTACCTGTAGAAACGACGTCTTCTTGTCCGGAGCCGTTCATGTTGGCTCTGCTAATCTTCTTCAGTGTGCTGTCTGACCAGTACACTTTACCTGCACACACACACACACACACACACACACACAGCAGAACATCACCTTCTACTCCTTCACCACACCTTCACCACGCCTTCTGGAGACCTGTGGAACTTTCTGAGAACAGGACGTACCCTCTCTGGGGTCCACGCCGATGGCGATGGTGTTCTTCATGGAACCGTTAACGGCCAGAACCACATCGGCGAAATACGGGATGTCGAGAGAGACCATGCGGATGTCTGTCCTCCGTGCGAAGATGAGGAAGCTGTTCATTCCTGTTGTGTGAATAAACAACAGAGAACATTTACAGGAAAACTGATGAAGTAAGGGTTACTCAGGTATGACTGCATCATCTACATGGAGATAACGGCATACAAAGCCAGTCTGACTTTAGGACTAATAGAATCAAGTCCTCTCTCCAGTCCTCAACTGAACCACAGCTCACCTGGCGTGCAGGTTTTCCCGTCCCCCTGCAGGTTTATTCCGGTAGGACAAGCGCAGCTGGAGCGTTTAGGAGCAGGAGCCAGCAGACACAGGTGACTACAGCCTCCGTTCTCCACCGAGCACGCCGTCTGGACTGGAAACGCGACAGAAATAAATCAACACCCAGCGATTCAATCGATTCTTTAAACACAGACAGAGAGGCACCTATTCACCTCACACACACTGGAGATCATCATGGCTGTGTTCCTTACCAGCTTCTCGGTGTCTGTGGAACATGTGGATGTCCATGAGGTTCTCCAGATTGTCCACTAGCGTGCTCCGCCCCGAGCCGGTCAACTTGTCTGCACTTTCGATGCTCTTGGACTGCCAGTCTGTCCAGTAGATCTTATCCTCGTGCAGCGTGAGGCCGAACGGGTGCGGCAGCTGGGTGCCAATCAGCACCTTCGCAAAAAGGAAAACACGTTGACTTTTACATTTTAATCAGGTCTTTCTCCAGTAAGAAACTTCCCGGGAACATCAGAAGCACAGCAACGCCGGTGCAGGACTACGTGCATTTATAGTGTGTGTGTGTGTGGGGGAAGTCAGGAGGCCAGGACGCAGGTGTCTTTAATAAACTCAGAACTCAACACAAACCAGGACTCGAACACACAGCTGGCAGACAAGAACAAACTGAGAAGCTGGAAATAAACAGACAAACCGATTAGAAAGAAACACAAAGCAGGTGGAGAGACTTCACTCCGCACCAGAGCTCGTGACCAGGGGGTACGTGAGAGAGCGCAGGGCCTGCAGGGGCTGATGGGTAATGCTAAACCTACAGACATGTCCGAGCGGTGAGCAGTGTCTGAGGCGTCGTCTTAACCAGAATACGGCTCCAAAGTCGCCTAAAACTCGGCGCGCTCACCTGTCTGTCCGAGCCGTCGAAGTTGCCGAACTCGATGGTCTTCATGCCGGCGTCGGCCCAGTAGAGCCGCCGGGTCTCGTAATCGATCGCCAACCCGTTGGGCCACGTCAGGTTGGTGGAGACGATAACGACGCGACTGGACGCGTCCATGCCGGCTCGCTCGATTTTAGGGTTCGCATCCCAGTCTGTCCAGTACATGAACCTGAGGAGAGATCGGGTTATACATCGGGTCGAGGTCACTACAGGGGCCGAGTGATACAGCGATAAACATACTGCAATATACCATCGATATCATAACTTAATGACATCATGTCACAGAATGATTTTTTATTTTATTTTTTTTTAAGTAATAGGATATTTTTGAAAATGAAAACTTAAATTCCCTTCATATCACAATTTAACCTCAGATTTCTCTAAACCTGACATTCTCAGCTGAGGAACATCGTAACAGCATGTCGGGTTCCTCACCCTCCGATCGGATCCACCACGATATCGCGCGGACGATCCAGATTCTCCCAAATGAGCACGGTGCGCATGCTGCCGTCCATGTTGGACACCTCAATGCGATCGGTACCTGATCACACACAAACACACACACACACGGAAAGGTTTCTGATGTAAGAGAAGATTATAACGGTTTGGTTTATCCATCGTTCTATTCCTCCATGAGTTTTTAACGTCTCAGTGATCTAAGCCTTGAACTACTGATCAGCAGGTTGTGAGCTCAAACCCCCTGCAGGTTCTGTGTCTCGAGAATCTAATTAGCGAGTACCTGCGTCAGTCCAGTAGAGTTTGTGTGTGAGCCAGTCGATAGCCAGACCAGCAGGGCTTTCCAGACTGGTGTCCACTACAACCTGAGAGATATGAGGGGAAGAGTAAGAAGAAAGAGAACAGAAAGAATATAAGGATAAATGAAATAAAAAAAGAGAGAGAAAAAATATCTCAGAATTCTGCATGCTGTACTTGGGCACTGTGTACAGCAGGGGGCAGTGTTTTACAAGCTTCACTACAAGACCAGATATAAAGAGTCTCCACTAACTGTGTAAACTTACTGAAACCCTGTCCCTTCACACACACACACACACACACACACCTATAGAGGTGAATCTGAATATTAATGTAATGCTGTTAACCCCGTCACCATAACCGCCGCACCCTGCGTTAGCGTATGTACACTTTCTTTTTTTTTTTTTTATGTAAACACAGCAGGGTAGGCGTTTATCACTAACTTCCTGTTCTGATCCGTTCCACAGCGCGCGGTTGATGGAGTCGGTGGTGACGTCGGTCCAGTAAATCTTTTCATCTCTGGCGTCCCAGTCGAGCGCCACGGCGTTCCGGACGTCCGCCAGCGGCACCACGTCGTCCGATTTGTCCTCGGTGTCGAAGCTGATCCGACGGATGTCCGTCCTTCTGGCAAAAAGCAGGAACTTGTCAAGACCTGATTAAAGACCAAGATGTCCCCTGTGAGCGCTTTAGACACGAGCAGCAAAACAACACAAACACAACAGGAGATATTCTGCCACGTGTTACAGTCAGACTAAACGTATGAAGCCCTGATATCACGCCATAGAAATAAAACATCACACCGAGATCATGTGTACGACGTTTTACAGACGGGTCAGGAATGTGCTGGACAGATCGAAACAACACGATATCCTACGATATGTGTATTACCATCATAAACAATACAATACCATATGATACAGTCCTGGAACTTACGGTATATAATACAATACAATGTCGCGATGCTGTACTGCACAATATGACACCAAAAGACACACTCATGATACACACAGCATTCACCCTTATAATAGAGCCACTTTTTATCTCATCATACATCTGAGCAGTTGAGGGTCCAGGGGCCTCGCTCAAGGGCCCAACATGGTGGTGCTGGGGATTGAACATGCAACCTTCTCATCATTAGTCCAACACCTTAAGCACTGAGCTACAGAACTGATAAAAATGCCTTATCAAATATGAAAGCACACCTTACAGTAGCGTACAATACAGAACCACGAGTTCTGACACCATACGATACACATTAAAGTATCAGACAATATAATAACTAACACTTTTAGAGATCTGTGTTATTTATGCACCGACTAGTCGTCTGATTGCTGCGGTTCTGAACAGACGGTAAGATTGAGACGCTCACTCAGGGCACAGCTGTGCTGGTCGACTCTCCTGAAGCCGGTGGGACAGTCGCATGTATACGCCTTACTGTTCGGGAGACACAGGTGACTACAGCCGCCGTTATTAGAGCCGCAGCGATTCAGTCCAACTACAGAGAGACAGAGAGAGTGAGACAGAGAGAGAGAGACAGAGAGAGTGAGACAGGAGCAGATGGGTCGTGTGGGCTGAGTTACGCGTTCCTCATCAAGTGTTGCACAAACATGACAGTAAGAGTCTCCAGGCCTCAGGATCATTACATGCTTACGTTTCTCTCGCGTCTCAGATACGGGCCGGTTTATACCGCACGCCGTTTCTGGCACAAATCTCACGTCACAGTGGAATTCTTCGCCTGTTTCTGATTAACGTCTCGGCAGCGAGCGCTGCCGCGGCGCTACAAGTGCGCGAGCGAGAGCGGAGAGCGGGGGAGGGTGGGGGTAGGGGGGGTTCCACTCCATACAGGCCTCGCTTCTGCACACGGCTCTGGCTCTTTAAGTGACGCGTCCATGGACACAAGCAGGCTGACATTAAATCAGTTATTTCTGTTTCTGCCTCAAATACGAGACAACAAACTGTTCTGCACATCATATGAATAATCAGGACAGAGGACACTTGTCCAGCTGTGGGGTTTTGGCTTTAGGAGATTTGATTGGGTTACAGCATGAAATGTAAAGTTAGCCACAACACACACACACACACACTTCACAACCTAAAGCCCTTCACAGATTTTATTACATGCACCCAGGAATCTATTCCCATCTCCACCACTAGAGGTCAGTGCACAAGAATATCCAAGCATACACCATCCCCGATGTGTGTGTGTGCTCACCTGCGGGCTGTCTCTGCGGGTGCAGTGTGTGTATGTCCATGGGGAAGTGCAGCTTGTTGCGGATGATTTCCTGGTTTTTGCCGGTGAACTTGTTGGCACTGTTGATGCTCTTGGTGTGCCAGTCGGTCCAGTACAGACTGTCCTCAAACACTGTGATGGCGAACGGGTGCGGGAGACCTGAGACGGGACGACAGACAGGTGTGAGTGTGTGTGTGAGGGACAGAAGGAAACGTGAGGAAGAACAGGTTTAGCTATATTAAAAAAAAAAAAAAAAAAAAACACAAAGCAGTGGGACAGAGAGGAGGAAATGAAGGACGTGTGTGTGTGTGTGTGTAACACAGGAATAGCCTGAAGCGATGTCTTTGTACATAACCTCTATCTCTGTGTACAGACACATAACCCTTTTCACATGTCAAGATAACCCATCTATCCAGGGCAAAAGAAGTACGAAGGAAGAGAATTCTCAAGTGTCTGTTGTTTATTGCATTTCAGGTTTCCCCTTAGACCTGCCAGGCTCTGAGTGCCTTTTCTCTATTCATGCCTGGGCCAACCTTTCGAAAACACTTCAGAAAACAACAACAAGGTGTACAGCTAAGACTCGTCCAAGCAAACTGGACAGCATGGACAATTCTCACCCATATGAAATTTTAGCATGGCATATGTACCATGATAATCTGATGGTACTGTTGCAATGGTAGTTTTGATCATGGTACATATTTTGTATGTACCATGTACTATAGTATTGTGGCACATTGCTCTACCATACTGAAGTAGTACTTGAATATGGTACTATGGCACAAGTATGTACCATCTGGCAGTTTTATATACCGGTACAATACTTTGGTAAATTCCAGAGGTAGAATGTATCTAATTACATTTACTCGCGTTACTGTTTAAAGTAGTTTTTAAAATCTGTAATTTTACTTTTACTTAAGTATGTCTTGTTTGAAGGTCTGTACTTCGCTACATTTTAAACCATATTCGCAACTGATTAAAAAACAAATGAATGAAAATGAAAAATAATAAAAATAATACAACGGGGAAGGAAAAAATTGCACCCCGGAAACCACTGCACTGATTGATTGATGGGCGTGGAGAACAAACGCGCTAAATTCACAAGA
>JAQMYI010000007.1:897804-910029 GCA_030014275.1 Clariallabes melas | reverse complement strand
TCAGTTTAACGGGACGCTGCTGGACTCCTCCAGTCTCTCCCTCTGTCTCCTCCCGAGATGTTCGGATTTGATTTGTAGTGGGTTTTTACTATCTGAATGGAAACCAACTCTGTGTTACTGTAGCGTGTGTGTGTGTGTGTGTGTGTGTGTGTGTGTGTGTGTGTGTGTGTGTGTGTGTGTGTGTGTGTAAGATCAATACACTTCTCGGTGGGAAGGAGGGAGTGTTTGGGGGTCGTTTTACCGAGCGCATGGTTTTTCGCGAGCCCCAGACAAAAAGACTCCAGGAGCCGACCCAATTTTTCTCAGTGGACTGCAGCCAGACGCTTGGGTTTCACTGGCATTCCACACACACACACACACACTCAATTGAGTGTTAGAAAAGCTACAACCAACTAGAAAGTGTAGGTTTTATTTAAAGCTCCTGGTATTGGAGCGGCCTGCGCGTCTCCAGCAGGTATTTTTCAGCTGATTGTCCTGAAGCCTGAGGAGGACTGAAGAGATGACGTCATCACAATGCATGTGAAATGAAATACCTTTCGTGGACCTCAAGCAGGCAGCATGAGAATGTGTGTGTGTGTGTGTGTGTGTGTGTGTGTGTGCGCGCTCCAGCCTGTGTTTAACCTCTGTGCTGATCTTTCCACCTGAACTCCCGTCACTCACATCTGCTCTCCAAACAACGCTTTGTGTGGTGAAGCAGCAAAGAGTCGAGAAGAGAAGAGTCGCTCGTTTCCGTCTCCGCGCTCACAAAGACACGTCTGTTCTCACATCTCAGCGTGTGAGAAACGTTTTGAGATTTTTCCCAGTATTCGCATGGCGCTATAGCGAGCGTCCCGTCTTGTGGTTCAGGGTTCAGTAGACGAGACTCTGGCTTTGGGGTGATGATGGCAGGAGTCAGCGGATAAACACGACCTGCACTGATTTCCGGACGGCTTTCACTTGTCAAGCTCGAGGAACTCTCAATGAGACCAAAATTGAGTTTTCTTTACAGATATGCGCCCGCCTTTTCCTTCTTGAAAAGAAGACCAAAAAAAAAAAAAACCTTCATTCCTTCAGTCAAAGCCGAAGTTGCGACTCCTTCACCAGGCCTTTATGGGAGAAGCCCAGCGGGAATCCCTCCATCGCTGTGTGAAAGAGAGAAATACACAATGGCCCCTGCCATGCGTCTCCCCTAAACAATTCACCCCTCACTTACTCTCCTGCTCTCTCTCTCTCTCTCTTTCCATTTTCTGACCCCCAGTCCGTCCATCTCCTTACACTTCCACGTCCACCTCGAGCAACACAAATAAACCCGGTGACATAAAGGAAACCGGCGAGCGAGGTTACGAAACAGAGCAGGCGCTCGCCGAGGTTCTCAGGACCCGTGGTGACCCCCCTGCCCCTCCGCCACACAAGTCTTCTCAAAAGTGTAGAAGGAGCGTTTCTGCGCTCGACATCGCTCCTCTATATCCGAGCCGGCGCGCGCTGGGACGTCATCGCCCGAGGTTGTGGTGAGCCTCAGATAATTACAGAGCAGAAAGCGAAGTCTCGAGCGTTTATAGCGGGACGTTCATCCCGTCATTTTCCATTCCACTGGGCAGAACGGAGAGCGATGCTCTGCATGGAGAGATGGAAAATCCTCCATCAGAAAACGCTCAGGAACCGCCTCGTTGCCTCGGCACACCCTGCCTCAGCGGGTCGAGTCAGGACGCGGGATCGGTGCGGTCCTTATCAGCTGATAGCGTTTAAAAAAACACCAGAACAATGTATATAGATCAGACCTCGAGCGCCAGACAGAGACCTGTACGGTGACGTAAGCATGGAGGAGCCATTTAAAGGTCCTGTATTTTACATCATTTATAGTTTCGTTTTTCTAACAACTTAATGCAGATCTCAGATCTCCCCTTAGTGTGTGTGTGTGTGTGTGTGTGTGTGTGTGTGTGTGTGTGTGTGTGTGTGTTAATGCCCCCTCTCTCAGTTGAAATAACCCTCAGATAACATCATACCTAAATACCATACCTACACCCCTAATTATATGATGTCACATTAGGAGAAAAAAATCGAATTGGATTTCTAACACAAAAATGGAAAAGGGAAGAAAAAAAAAAAGCAGGGAATGTTTTTATTTTATTTGTGTCCACACACACACACACACACACACACACTGGAGGCCTGAATGTCTAAGCATGACTTAATTATAATGATAAAGGTGACCTTTAAAGCAGATGACCTGGTGGTGAGTGGACAGTGGATTTTGAGTTCAGTACACAGCATGTGTTTATCTGGATCTGTTGTTGTGCACGGAAATGACGTAACCTTCCACAGACACGACGCGGCTTTCACGCTACAGGGGCTTTTACCTGCGCGGTCGCGTCCTTTAATCCACACGGTTTTACAAAAATAAACACCGGAGTGATGCACAAAGCTGCCAAGTGCAAAGAGTTGCGGCGGCTACTCTGAACAGAAACACAAAACACGTAAAAAAAATATATTAAATGTGGCTGAACTGCTCACGTTACATGAGAAGTTAAATGTGAAAGATTGAGAGAGAGAGAGAGAGAGAGAGAGAGGCTGGTTTTTAAATGCTAATCTGCTGCTTTCATCAACTACACTCCTGCTAAAACCTTGAAGATGACGTAAACATGATTGTGGAGAGAAAATAAAAAAGCTGTAACAGATACAGCTTGATGGATGGATGACATTCATTCGGTCGTCATGACGACGCAAGACATTTCTTTCTTGGATTTAATTGGGAAAACCTTTCTACATCCTTTCTCATCCTCATTTTTTACACTCGCACAAAGATATTGTGCTGAAACATCATTAATTCCAAAAAAAAAAAAAAGGGGAAAAAAGGAAAAACCCTCCATCGCTCTTTTATCTCCGGCTCGTCATTAGTGATGGATCGGCTCCTCCACCTCGGCCGGGCGTAAAAACTTTGAGCTGATGCTCATTGTGACGGGGACGTCCTGCTGGGCGTTTACTGTGCATCTCTACACTTAGACAAAAGCGCAACAAAAAAACAAAAAGGAGAGAGAAAAAAAAGAGCTAGAGGAAGGAAAATCCCTCGCTCGAGTTCCCACCGTATTTCACCTGTCGGGAAGTTCCAGGAGGCGAAGGGGAAAACGTTCTCGAGCTCCGGTGCGGCTGCAGACGTCACCCCCTGCTGGGACAGACCAAGAGTCATTGTCTTCCTTCATTGTCTCGTCCCTGCCGCTGTCCCTGCGTGACTTCTTTCAGCCTCGAATAAAACACAGTGACGAATGTTCTTAAGAGCGCTGTGAAGCCCCGGGGACGTTACTGCTGAAGACAAATCGCAGGGAGGCAACACTCGCGCTCTCGGGAGGACGCTGGGCGATCGCAGGGTCTCGAACCAAGCCATGCTGAATCTCCTTGTAGGTGGATGTGGGTTTGTGACTCCTCACCCGCTCACTGCTTCCTCATTAGCTAGAGCACTAGCACAGATAAGGTTAAAGCAGCTCGCGTTCCAGTTCTCTGTTTAATCAATGGCCCGCGACTCAAAGTTAGCGGCTCGGCGGCTCACCCAGAAATCACACGACACCCCCCCTGATTGCTTTAATGGGGTTTTAAAGACTTTAACCTCCCTTTTTATACCCGTGTTAAAACTTCAGGCAATTCCACACACACACTGAAACAAGACTACTCCAGAATAGAGAGAGATGGAAGAGAGAGAGAGAGAGAGAGAGAGAGAGAGAGAGGGAGCGTCTGATTGATTATGTACTGTTATGTAAAGCTGTAATATAGTGAAGGACGGAAGGAGCACTGGTAATTATAAAGAGCTTTAAAGGTCCCGTATGTTACCGCACGTCTCCCAGACTGTGGTTGTGAGTTAATGCTCCAGCTGGAAAACCCCTCAGATAATACATTCATTTATACGGGACACTCGCTCTGTTTCACTCCTCCTCCTCCAAACCGCCATTTCAGTGTTTATGTCAATGAGCTACAGCTGAGCCACGCCCCCTCCAGAGACCAGCAGAGCTGAGCAACAAGCAGGGGAGGGGCTCTTTTTATATGAGGTCACATTAGAGGTAAAATCTAATTGGCTTGTTTAAAGCCCAGTAAATACACGCATGTTATAAAAAGCATGTATGGCAGGGTACAGTGTACAGCGCGCATACAGCGGGACAGAACCTGATGGTTAAAGGAAACTCCTCCCTGGCCGATGAGAACGCCATGACGAAGATCTCACCTGTGCGCCATCGTTACACCGAAACGATCGGTTTTAGCGGCCTACCCTCAACGCGCCCACAGCAGAGTCACCGCGACTGCCTCTACTTAATGCGAAACGTAAAGCGATCCTCACAAATTAGCCCCGGAGTTAACGAGAAGCAGAGCAAGAGGCTCGGTGCAAAGCGTTTCACGTAAACCCTTTAAAAGCTTCAAAGCCGCAGCGGAGCTGCATCCACAAACCTTATGTTAAGAAACCTTCTAGAAAACATCTATACAGCAAAACATCAGGACTGCACCAGGACAGGCTAGCGCAGAAACGAAAACGATCTGCTCATGAAATAATTCACAGAGTCAACACACGCAGGCCATATGATGATGATGATGATGATGAAGCAGAATGTGTATTTTTTTTAATAAGCAGCATGTAAGTAACTCGTACCGCATGATTTGCGCCCGAAATGTCACGGCCAACAGAGAGTGAAATTAGCAGCGCTCCAGACTCATTCTGCACAAAGATTAAACAGAAAAACGTTAACGATGTGCGTTTTGGAAACGCGCCTGGTGACTTTAAGCGCTTTTTATTTTAATGAAGACGAGGCCCGGGTTGTAAAAGGGCGAAACGGAGGGCGTAGATGTTTTGGTAGTTAAGCGTTTAGGTTGGCGCGAGGGAGAGAGGGAGAGAGGGAGGTGAAGAAGGAAGAAGGGAGGGAGGGAGGGAGGGAGGAGGTTCTGCTGTATGCCAATGCTGCTATTGTACTGTACATGTGTATATGCTGCGTTTCCTGCGCGAGTGTCTGGATGTGATTAATTAGGCAGTTATTAGCACACTACAGCGGGGATAGCGTGCCCCCGTCCATTCTCTCCCCATGGCCTTCTCCTCTTACAGCCTCAAAGGCCCAATTTGCTTGTTCCAGCAGGGATTAGAGGGCGGAGTTTAAAGACAGGGGGGGGGGGATGAAATCCATCTAACAGCGAGCGGGCCCCTTCGCTCAAGGGTCTTTAATTACCATCGTATCCGTCTCCTTTTCTAACCCGCCACCTCCCCCCACCTCCCTCCATTCTGTCCCTCCTGATGATGAACTTGAGACGGAGTTGGCTCACGTCAGCGCTCGTACACACCGCTAGCAGCAGTTACGCTTCCGATCCATCCGGTGCGAAACGCTCGCCAGTTTTCCAACAATGAAAACTGCAAATCCGTGAATATCTTAAAAGGGCAATATTTCATAAAACATCACCGGGACAGAAACAGCGCCTCGGTGTTGGGTGAAGGGAAAACAGCCAAACTTTTTCTTCTTAATCCACTGGATCTGGATTCACTTTAACGTTCCCAGAACCATGACAAAATCCACAAATATTAGGGCTACATTACTGATATCACAGCATCCTTATCAGCCAGCGCAGGGCAGAACGGACTTCCTACTGCTCGGAAGAACTCCTGAAGAACCGCACTAGACCGTTAGAGGAAGAGGAGGAGGAAGAGGAGAAAGACAGAACAATTACAACACCTTTTCCCACCGTAATAAACCTTCCCCTAACCAGGTTTTAGCTTGATGGTATTTTTTAGACTCAGATGAACCTTTAATTCCAGCATGAAGGGTTTACTTTTCCTCAGTGATGTCATTTCAGACTAACCCGACACCCTGCCCAGATGAACAGACCGATGGCATGAGCACGCTGATGAGCACACTTTATTCTCCTTTTCTGCCCCGGAGCCAGGCGGATTCCTGGGGTCCCTATTTGTGCACCACTCCATTGATTTTGTCAGTCTTGATGAGTGAGCCTACGGCCTTTCCCACAAGCCCCCACTGAGGAACCCTTCTCCCACAATGCCCGGCAGGGGAGCTGGGGGCCCGACAAAAGAAGCGCAGCTAGAAAAGTAGTGCAGTGAAACGTGCTGAAAAAGTAATGGAGCTCCTTATTTATCGCTCCTCGCAATTCATCTTAAAAAGAGAGAAGAGGACTGAAAGGGACGGACTGATTGGACGGCGGAGATGGAAAACGCCAGAAAAACCTCGACACGGTCAGAGCTGGACCTAATGAACGTGAACCAAATGAAGATCGTGTTTCCAAAGAGAGTTTAGTAAAGTAGTTCAACTGTTGTGTCTTAAAAAAAAAAAAAAAAACATTTTTTCCCCTTACTCGTAACATTCCAGCATTTTCCATGCCACTGCAGGCCTTGTCCTGATTCAAAGGCTTGGGAAAGCCCCCGTGTTTGAAGGCACAGGAATGTGAACAGGTGGAGCATTGGCTTACAGGCTTGTGTGTAATGGTGAGGATTTACCCCATGGGCCTGACGCTTTCTGAGACCCGTCACCCGATACCTCGCAAAGGGCTTGACAAGGGCAACAGATAAGGTTTCATTACTGACAAACCCTAACATTCACTGCCTCCTCTCGAAATGATACCACGCCGTCCGCTGGGGCTACTGAACACAACACACCATGGTTACGTCCAGCGGCAGCAGCGCGAAGCAGAGAATCAAGCAAATACAGGTGAAGAGCTTCACAGCCAACGATGTTGGTGATGCCAGGCGGGTTTGGTTGTGCCAGACGAGTATGTTTGAGTATTACCGAACCTGCTGAGCTCATGGGATTCTGATCCAATATTATCTAGGGTTTTACTCTAATTTTTTTAAAAAGAGGTCAAAACGAGCGATCAGACCTAGAAGTGGTCAAACAGCCACTCTTTACAGCCGTGGTGAGCAGAAATGCATCTCGAGGACACTGAAGACCTGAAGAACAGACTGGGAGAACATCACCCGTCATCATCTTCTGTCCAGGGTGGGTAGACCAGAGTAGAACCTGGTGAGATCTGATACTCCTGAGGAACCGAGAAACATCCACCTTAATCCAGCTGAATGATTCCCAGACTGATCACAGCAATTTACACTTTAATAACGAGCACGTCTTATTTAACGCATACACGGACACACCGTCACTAAACCGGGAAGGACCCAGAAAATCACAGATTATCACTTTTTATGGGCCGAAGTAAGGCTTTCTTCAACGTCTCCCCTCCCACTAACCCCCGTGAGATAACCTCCATGACGCCTGCCTCTAATCAATGAGAAGCTGAACGACGGCCGGATCGTCACCTGTGCGGCGCTCGCTCGTGCGTGCAGGTAGCGGTAACGGCGTTTGGCCGGCGTACTGTAGCTTAAACCGTGACGCTATAAACCTTTTACAGTAATTCTAGAGAAAGTCTAGACGGCAGAAAGCCGGGTTTTACAGTGAAGGTGTGAAATATTTTGGGTGTCGGCTCTGATTCGGACCACGTCAGGGCAGGTGGGATTGACGCGTCCTTATAAACAGCTTTCTGAAAGGCACTTTGGAGAGGTAAGACAATTCAGGGAAAAAAACGCCTTCTACAGCGATTCTCTACAGAGAATTTATTATTTAAGCATAATAAAAAGCTGAGTGGCAATGCCATGCAGCACTTATGATAAAGTGTGTGTGTGTGCAGGGGTGTGTGTGTGTGTGCGTGCACCCACATGGTGGTAGACCAAAGCGTCTTTTCATCACAGGTGTTTTTGCTTTACCTGATACCCAGGGGTAGGGGCAAAAACAATGCTTTGGACAAAAATGAATAGAAACAAAGACACACACAAACTCTCTCTCTCTCTCTCGCTCTCTCTCACACACACACACACCTACTGAACAAATCACTTAAGGCCTTCAATTTTCTCTAAATTTCTTCACATCTTAAAAAAAAAAAAAGCTAGTGCTGTCACTTTCTATCTGAAACACATTTTGTTGTTATTTAAATCCATGACCAGCGTCTCCGCAGTGTAGAACCCTAAACCACAGCGTTATGGTTAAAAATAGAAGGAACGTTGCCTGGCAGAGAGTCTCCGCCACTCCGCCACTCAGTGCTGCTGCTGCTGTGCCGGTGAGAAGCTGGTTTTTACTAAACTGCAGATAAAGAGCATCAGACTATTGGTCATCCAGCACAGCTCAGCAATCCGCCAGCATAAATACATTTAATAAGTGTTGCGTAATAACACACACTTCCACGAGTGAAGAGTTGGTCTGTACGCCTCAAACTGTGAGTATCTGTGCATTCATGAAGAGCAGTCAGACGTATCAGTACAGAAAACTCTCAATTAAACACGAGCAGCCGAGTGTGTGTACGGGTCAGGACCCTCAGCCAGAGCTTTAGCCACGTCGCTCGGGTTGTGTGATCCTGACCGAACTCACACCTGCTCAACAGCTTCGGGATGAACTGGATGAACTGGTGCTCGACATCCCGACACCAGCGCCTGAGCTCGCTAACGCTCATGTAGAACGTGTGAACATCTAAAAGCCTTTACAGAAGAGTGGGAGAGATGATAACAGGCAGTGTGGGTGCGATGTTCACGTGTCCACGTACACCCTCAAGCATGAGACACCCTAGTTATCAGGACGAGCACGGAGCACTCGTTAAACCCCAAATGCCCTACGCTGTGTATCAAAAGCATACGATTGTCAACGTGTCGTCAACGGAGTAGCTGCTGCAGATAATAAAAGGCTGGCCACTTAGGAAGAGTGTTTTTGTTCTTTAATATCCGCTCTCCAAAGACTCTAACACCACTGAACCTTCCAGCCTTTTAGGAGTCACTTGGGTCACCATAAAAGCCTGCCAGCCTTTGAGGAAAGTGTAGAACAGCTTCTGGTTTCAGGTCGGGGCGATGATCGATAGCTCAGCCGAGCCCCGTGACTCCCCCAGGAGAGTTTTCCTACACGAGAGCAGAGGGAATAAAACTCTGATCTTATTTACAGGGGAACAAAAGAGGGAGTGTCCCTGGAGTCCCCCAGGCACGCAATGATCCAACAGAGGTCCTGAGCAAGAAGGTCCCCAAAGAGCGGCCCCCTATGAGCTGTTCCAGAGCAGCTGACAGGTCAGCAGAGAGAAACATTAAAAAAAAAAATTTTTTAAAGGTAAGGGGGTGGGTCAGGATTTTTTGACATGTCCCCAGGAGAGCCAGAACATAGACAATGTGGTCAAAGCAGCTTGAGCTGAGGCTGTCTCTCCAACCAGCTGTCCCAGCAGCACACAGATGAACGTGTGGCACTTCACCCCCGGGAACAACAAGCCCCTTTACTTCTGCAAGTCCTTATGCACTGGGGGTTTCGGAGTGACCGATATTTTTAGGTCCTGAATTTTTCAAGTGGTCCACTGGAAAAACTGCTAAATAATATAAGCGTATGTACTTTCTTTTTAAAGAATGCAGAAAGAGTGCACAAACAAACACAACCAATCATCAAAAGCAGAACGGAGAAGCGTAGGGTCAAACAATTTATGGTCCGACTGACCCAGAAGTGACCCTTCACCTCACGCTCACTGACCTGGAAGTTATTTCCTGTTTAGTGCAACCGTTTTCGAACTCTATAAAGCCTTTAAAGCAGCAGAGCGAGCGACGGCCAGAGGAAGAGAGGGATGTGATCATTAGGCGAGGACAATGGCCACAACTGTGTACCGAGATCACAGGGGGATTCTCAGAGGTCGCGTATTTCAAACCAGAGAACAATACCACGTTTAAACTGGAGAGACTTCGAAAACAATGATAATTCAGAATAACTGACTGAGGCACGGATATTCTGGGAATGATGATGGATGGACGAAAGTTCACACGTTTTAGTTCACACGTCCGCGAGGCCTCGTCTCTCCGGGAAACGGCTGGATCAGAGAAATTCACAGCTTTTTCCACATCTAAAGGGACGAGCCCGGGTCAAGGAGTGAGTGCCGACCCGTCGGCTGTGTTCCAGCTCCGATCACGTGAAGGTCACGGAGGCTTCGCCCGCACTGCAGACAGGGACAACCTTTGGCAAACATCTCAGGTTTATGTCTCTCCTGTCTACAGCGGCAGATAACATTCACGTCTCGATATCAGCCATGTCCTTCTCTCGAGGCCCACGGGTCCGGACAACGCCATGCTGATTAACCTTTAACAAGGTAATAACCTGATGCTCAAAGACCCGTCTAACGGCCGGGAAGAGGGAGTTTATGGGTGTGCAGCGAGTGAAGCATTAACCAGCAGTAAGGCTAGACCGACTTTGTCCTCGGAAATATGGAGGGAAATCCGAGTTACTCGCCCGAACAGAACCAAGCTGACGTAATGAACACTTAAGAGCGCTTTCATTAATGCTGAGAACAAGGCGTCTTTCAGGCAGGAAGCCATGACCTGATCTCACCAACAAAAGTGCACAAACAGTTAGAGGGAAAAGAAGAAGAAAAGAAAAAAAAAGTTAGATTTTTGCACAAACCTTATGATCTACCGAGTGTGAAAAGCCTGCGAGTGTAAATGCAGCACTGCGAGTTCTCTCCGCATAACGATCTCTTACTGGATGAATAAACGTGGGAAAAAAAAGCCCGATTGGCGGATCAGCGGCGGGTCATGAGACTCGGAGCTCTGACTGGAGGCTGGCCAGAGATAGGCAGCTTCTCTTATCGCTACAGAGAGATTTCTTTTTTTTTTTTTCGAGCCCGCGGGACTCTGAAAGAATTCAGTGTGTGCAGGCCAAAAGGTCTGTTTGATCTTCAGCTCTTCTCTCGAAGCCGTGCGATGGCGGACACGAGGCCTTTATCTGCTTACTGCAAGAGTTAAAGTCACGGGAATTGAACAGGGGGGGGTGACGGGACGTGATGTTTCATGACTTTTTTTCCCCGTGTTAATAAATAATTAGCTTTAGGAACCTGTAGAGCGCAGGGGAGGAGCTCACAAGCAAGAAGTGTTGCACAATAGTGACGAGGAATTGTGCAAGAGTGCAAATCCGGGATGAAATAAAGCGTGCAAGAGGGCAGCGAACTGTAGCGGAGGAGAAAAATCCGCAGTGTTTATCTTTAATGAAGGTGGATGATAAAGTGTTTGCTTTTTTTTTTTTTTTTACCGTGCCTTCAACGATTTCAACAGGCCGTAGGAATATTTTCAATTGAGTTGTGTGTAACGCTGAACCCCTGATCCCGTCCTCAACACAAAAATGTGTCATCGGCGTATAAAGCCGGAGTCTCGGGCCTCCAGCTCGTACGCTTCTCATAACGTGATTAGACACGATGCCGAAATGTCACGTCCCTAAATAGATCTCCTGTTTTGTTTGCTGGTGGGAAACAGTGTCGCTGCTATGAATAGATGAAACATTTTTGAGGGAACAGGTGGTGACAGGCTGACAGGCGATTCGGGACGCGGCGGTGAGCTTTAATACCTGCTATTCCAATCATCCTGCGCTTTACAGCATTTGCCGTGTCAAAGCTCTGAGCTCCTGCTGTCAGGAATGCCATGCATGCAGTGAACCGTGCGTGTGTGTGTGTGTGTGTGTGTGTGTGTGTGTGTGTGTCTGCCCCAGAGCAGCAGGCCTTCATTACGAGCCCGAAAAGTAAACATTTGTACAATTGAATGGCGATTGCGATTGTGTGCAGCGAGAGACGGAGACACACCGAGGGAGAGGACGCGTTTAAAAATAATCATAGAGTCAGCCTGAGCGCTCACCGCGAGCGGGAATTATATTTTGCTTTTGCACACAGATCAGTAATACATAGCACACACACATGTAGGTGTGTATCTCTATCAGACAGGAGGCGTGGCCCTGAGTGTTTAGGCAGACCGGTCCAGCTCACTGACGGCTCCAGCACACACACACACACACACACGGCGAAGGATTGATCTCTGATACTAATAATAATAATAACAGCACCGTGTTTCCAGATCAGAAAGACACGGTGACGGAAACCAGATCCGGCTGGAACGAGCTCGAGCAACACGTGTGCGTCAGGTTTCCGACGGCGTGTCAGGAGTTTACAGAAGGGGAAAGTCAACGTCAGGAAGAGTTATGGACTGGAGGGGCACGTGGAACCAGGCCAAGGGGAAATATCTGACCACAGGCGCCAGTCACGGAGCTCAGCCAAGCACCTGTCTCTCTCACACTCACACACACACACACACACACACACACACATACTTATACATAGAAGATCTGAGCAAGAAACTCGTAAACACACACACACACATCTAGAGAATGAAGACCCTGGCAGCTGTTACAGCAGTGTTTGTGGGTTTTTGTGACGTCTGTGATGTGTGTGTGTGTG